>VXAC01001621.1:346892-372273 GCA_013399225.1 Rhipidura dahli
CCCGGTCCGTGTCCCCGCCGGCCAGAGAGGCCCCGCTCTGTGCCCCGGTCCGTGTCCCCGCCGGCCAGAGAGGCCCCGCTCTGTGCCCCGCTCTGTGCCCCGGTCCGTGTCCCCGCCGGCCAGAGAAGCCCCGGTCCCTGCCCCGGTCCGTGTCCCGATCCGTGCCCCCGCCCCCGCTCCGCCCCGACGGCGGTCGGAGAGCCCCCGCTCCGCCCCAGGCTCCGTGCCCCCGTTCCGCCCCGGCGGCGGGCAGTCGGGCCGGACGGGGCGGGCCGAGACCCCCGAGCATTCCTCCCCGCGGAAAGACAGGGTCGGGTGCGGGGGACGTCGGGCGGAGTCGCCGGGAGCGGCTGCCCGTATTCATCTTGGGGCACCGGCATCGCCGCCACTCCCTTCCCCGGCACGTCCTGCCGATTTTCTGGGGGCCCTGGGTGGGCAGCCCACCGCACCGGGATGCCGCCACTCCCTACCGGAGAACGGCCCTGAGCCGAGCGGCGATGTGACGCCCGGGGCTGCACCCGGGGCCTCGAGTGTCCGTGCGCCGCACCAGCGCTCAGCCCCGCTCCCTCCAGAGTCTCCTCGGAGAGGAGCATCCCACGCCCACCCATGGCTTGGCCCAGCTCGCCCAGCACCACTCCTCCTGTGGACTTCAGTGGGAGCCAGATGGTGTCTATAACCGGACAATGGCAAACACGGAAATAACCTCATTCTAAGTATTCTGACGGTAAAAACAGTGAGTTGCGCGGTAATGGCAAGGTCGGATACCAGCTGCAGAGTTCTGCTGGCCCGTGGTGTGCATGTAGGAAGGTGGCTCAGCTCCTGTTTGTAACTGAGATGTGCTCTGGGCTAAGCTCACCCAGGGCTGCCAATCTGCCCCACAGCTCCCAGTGTCCGGCAAGGGGCTGGGAGAGCTGGAGGGAGGGCGGCTCTGGGCTGTGGCCAGCGCTGCCAGGTCACCTGTGTCACAAAGGGTCGCAGTCCCCAGCCGAGGAGAGGGAAGCCTCCCTCAATCAGACCAAGCAGTGAAAAGTGTATTTTATAAAATGTATTTTTACTTTCAGTCTTGGGGTTTTGGTCATCTTGGGGGAAGCAAGGAAAGGCATTATTTAAATAGTTGTAGCTGCTGGGGATTATTTTCTAAATTAACAATGGTAATTGTGCCTGCCAAATCCAAAGTTGAGGGGATTCATTTATTTCAACTCTCCAGACAATAGCACAATTTTGGGTTTCATATTGCAAGCTCTGAAAACCAAATAGTGGGACTGATGTTTTTAAAAAAATAATTCAAACAACATCAATTCATCAGACTTAAATCCAGCTCTTTCCACTGTGTCAGTTTAACTTGCACTGAGAAAAGTTGCTGCTCAGCAAAAAAAGGGAAAAAAATTCCTTTTTAACAAAATGAATGCATCATACATAAAACATCATGGACCATACAATTAGTAAGCAAATGTAAGAGTTCAGCTCAGTTCATAATTATTCAGCAAACCTATTCAGAATGATTTTTTTTCCCTGCAGCAATCTACTGTGTGGGCTCATTACCACCGAAAATCTAACGAAGAAACCACCACAGAAACTGCACAAAATAAGCCCATATGCTCGAGACACTTTAGCTCAGCCAGCCCTTAGCAAGAGCCTCTTAAACCCTGACATGGAGGGAACCCAAGCTCACTTCTCTGTGGTGTTTGCACTCGCAGCTCTCCAAAGGTGCCCTGCCATCAGTGCAGCTTCAGGTACATCGGTTGGAGCCACCCCCTGTCCTTCGTGGTGCCACCAGTGCCTGCTCCGTGTCACACAGCAGCCCCGGTGATGGGCCCTGTCCCTGCAGCAGAGGCTCCGAACAGCCACTTTGCAAAAGAGCTGAAATCCTCTTGGCAGGGATTTCTCTTTCTAGCAGGGATATTCGGTGAAAGGAATTGGAATATTTTGAAAAATAGGTCTCCAAATCTGGCAGCTGTCATTTTCAGGAAAGTTTTCAGCACTTCTGCCTGGAACAGTTTAGGGAAACGACTGCATCTCCTCTCTCTCCAACTACAGCAAACGTGGTGGTGGAATGGACACAGGAGGCAAATGTGTAAAATCATGAGATGTGCTTGTGAGTGCGGGGAGCGCAGAGCCAGCTCCCGAGGGAAGGCGTCACTCCACATCTGCTTGAGCTCCCGAGAGCAGAAGAACAGAAGGGGTTTTGGGCATGGAAGGGCTCTGCTCTGGACCTGTCCCAGAGCCCAGCACGGTCCAGGCTGTGCCCAGAGCAGGCTGAAGGCTGTGGGCAGAGGCTGTGGCACTTGGTGCCTCACAGGCTCCCAGGGACTGGCTGCCAGCACAGCTGCTGAGCTGGGAGGCACCGGCTAAAAGGCAACACACAGGGACTTCCAGCGACCTGACCTCTGTCACTCCTTGTCCTTCGCTGCTCGAGTGTCTGGAGGTGACATGGTTAGTAATTGAGATTAAAGACAATTTCATCTGTGAAACCTGATTTGCATTCAGTTTCTGGGAAGTTCACCTTGCCGGTGTAAAGATTTCATGCTTAGTTTTACCAACAATGTGGTTTCTGGAAAAGACTGAACCAAATTCCTTCAGACACTTTACTGCTTCCCATTTTTAAAAATGCATAGCTGAATAAACAGAGTTAAAGGACTAAAACCACCTCAGTCATTTCCCATAGGGATCGACAGCAATTTCAGAACTTTTCCCTTCACAGGGATTTTTTTTTTTTTTCCTGTTGGGTTCTTCTACAAGGTTGGTCAGCTGGTTTAGTTCCTTTATGTGGCTGCAGCCTTAAGCTGTGTATTTTTCCTGTTTGGGTTTACAGGTCCCTCAGTAAGGATCATGATATTTTCACAATATCAGTGGAGTTCTCTATTGCTGCAAACAGCTTTTTTTTCCCACCAATTTAGTATATTGGGTCCCATTTATGTCACTTAAGTGAACACATTTGCAGCACATGGGGCACTTTGGTGTTCATATGATGAATACCAAAAATACGTTTTGGTTGAACACATAATTTGGATAATTAAAAAAGAGGATAGTGCTAAAATCATACGATGCTGAGAGTGTACATTAGTAAAAACATAGGAACCTTAAATCAATATTTCCTGTCCACTGCTTGGGCTTTTATTTTTCCCCTTCAAACTCCCATCTCTAAAACACACCTGTAGGATCAGACATTCCACTGGGAAGGGGATATTAAAAAAAAAAATAAAATATATATATATACACCCACAGCACAACAGAAATAGAAGCTGTGAATTAGTTTGGCTACAGGAACAGTAAAGTTTTATGCTTCCTAAAATAGCTCAGTGAAACATAAATAAAAAAATGGCCCCTCTCTGTATGGCTAATCAGGGTTTAACTCTCCTCAGTGTTTTATGGTGGAGTTTGTGTGACCAACTTTGTTCTCCTATTTTCCTAAACTTGAACCAGGTGGGAATTCATGTAAGCGTGGTGGAGCGGGAACAATCTTCGAGCATCTGGAAAGTCTGGCTCACTGTGGGTGATGCCAGAAAACCACCAAAGTTAATTCATTTTTCATCATCTTATAAATTGAATTACTGTGAAAGGAGAGAGCCAGAGGGTGTTTTATAAAGTCCTGATGACTTAATTTCCCCTAAGTATTAGCTTCACGAGAAGCACTCGCCCTGGTGCTTCCTCTCCTCACCCTGCCATCCCCTGGGATGCCACACGCCGCGGTCCCATCCTCCCCTCGCCTCCCTGTCAGGACAGTGCTGGGCACAGCAGGGGCAGTGGATGTGGGTTTGGAGGTTGCTGGTTCACAGGAGGTCACCCACTGGGGACCAGGTTGGCTTCTCCTGGAGAACCTCCCCCAGGGCTGCGTGTCTGAGCATCCCCCACGTTCCACTGTCCCCTGCTGACCGCTGCCATCCCTCCCATTCCGGCCATCAGGGCTGGGGGACGCTGCTTGCCAGGGCTCCCTGCGTACAGCCCCTGACCTCCTGGCTCTGCTGCAGAACACGCTGCACGTCCTGGGCTGACAGGGATGCTCGAGACCGTGGGGCCCAGAACTCAAAGCCACCAGGCCAATAAAGCTGCTCCTGTGTTTATTATTTATCATGTTACTTGATAAGGTTTAGCAGCACGACCTGAGTTCCTGGGCCACTGGTGAAACTCGGCTCCCAGTCCTGACTTTTCCAATTTAAATCAAGTGCCCCTGCCCACACACTGTAGTGAAGAGGCATCCCAAGGCAGCGAGCACCAGGTCCAGCAGCATGAATTCACCTGTCCCACCTAAGGAATTATTTGCTTTCCAGCAGGAATTACTCCGGCACTATTGGCTGCTCCCCACAGCTGCCCCTGCCCCTCGCAGCCAGCCTGCCCTAAACCTCCCATGTCCCCACCAGAGGCACAAAGGGTTAACGATCTCCTGCTGCCCATAACCATCGCTCCTCCACCATCACGGCCCCTCAGCATCTGTACAAAGGGCCTGATTTAATCCGGGTTGCAGACGACTCACATTGTACTCGAAGCCTCGGAGTGATGTCGGGTGATCAGGTTTCCAACTAATATCCAAGGCACAGCCCGAGCACTGAGCGGGAACAAAGGCACCTTTGTTACTGAAGAAAAAAAAAAATCCCCTGAAGATATTAGCAGTGCAGTAGAGTTCAAACTGTTAAATGATTCAAATATTATTTAATGAATACATTTGAAATGAGGTCTCACAACCCAGAACACTTTTTAGATCATCATTTACAAAGAGCCACCTCTTCGCTTACTTCTTTATGAAGTTGCTGCTTTCAGATTTCAATTATGGTCATTTTGCTTCCAGCCTTTTTCAGGGACTTCCCATGTTGGTGTAGCCTGGTTCTTTTTATGGTACAGTTTAGCCAGTGACTACTGGGTTTTTCAGAAGTCCTGATAATCACATTCCCTTAATTTACCTTGGACCGTGTCTCTGTGAGAGAAACGAGGGAGACAGAGCCTTTTGCAAAAGAAACAACAGCACTAGGTGTTGTTCTAGAGGGTGCTAAAGCCAAGCTTATAAAACAGAAATTTGGTAAATTAGCATATCAAGATTTTAGCTGGGATTGGAGAAGCTCTACAAAGTTCAGATTCAACAAATACCTCGAATTTCTTGTGTGTCTTGGATATGCAATTCTCAACCAGAAAGAACATGTAATTTTTGAGAGAAAAATCAAAGAATAAAGGTGGGGTTCAGGAAATAAACACATCTCCAACCTGAGGAATAAAGTTTTGAAATTAAATTAGGGCTTACTGTACTTATAGCAATGAGAAATCCAAGGCTGCTCTGAAGCATGGATGGCAGATTTTGTTCCTAAAGGGCAACAGCAGCACATTTAAGGCTGTGCTGGTGCCTGCTGAGAGGTTTTTAGAAAACACAGCATAACTTCCAAAAGTGGGGAAAGGGCACCAGAAAAGAGTGACTACAACAACAATTATCAGAACAAGTACCAGCAGAAAAAGGCACAGAAATACCTCCAGACTGTCATCAAGTGTGCTGCAAAGCAAACCACATCCCCTCACACCAGGCACCTTCCTGGCTCTACTGCCAGCACCTCAAATAGCCACTGCTGAGGAGACAGGGACAGCAACACAGGATTTCACTTGTGACATTAAGGGTCCTCATGCAGGTGATGCCTCAGGTGGAAGCAATTAAAAATCTGCCTCCAAAACCTGGACTTGACACATTATCATTGTAATCTTTAAAACTACTCTGTGTGCCAGAACTTTGTTTGTGGTACGGTTTGCACACTGAATTCTGCCCACAGCAGGCAACAAGAAGAGGAGGCTCCCAGGAATAAAATGTCTGCAGCCATCACTCTCTGAATAATCTCTGCTTCCTGACAATTATATGCTGTTGATTAAAATTCATTTTCCATATCAATTCAAGCAAGTAGAAAGTCTTTCATTAAAAGTTACCAAACTTCAAAGAAAATCTTTTCCTGATGACTCTATCAAGACACAATTCAATGGAGAAGACTCTGAAATTGCATGAACTGAGTAAAAACCACAGCAGCAGCCCCGTGCCTCAGACTTTGCCATAAGATGACGACACTGCACTTTCAAGGATGTGACATAGCTCCTGAACACTGCTGAATCAAATGAGGCTTGGAAATACAGAGTAAGTTGTCTTACAGGACACTTTCAGATTGCCCAGAGAGAATTTACAAAGACCTGAGGGTGGAAAATCCCAAAAGACCCAAAATCTCATCGGATTTTTTTTCTGACATTTCTCAGTCTACAATTAAAGGCAAAAGACAGAAATCATTCCCCTTTCTCTTCAGTGATTAAAAATCCTTTAGAAGAAAAGCAAATTCCTTACAAGTCCCCTTTAGATCACACTTGTGTGCAGCCAAGTGATGGATTTCAAAGGTTACTGCTGGAATATGGTTCACAGCAGTCTATTGCAGTGAGTAACTATCACGTTTACATATCCATTACAGCAAAACTACATTACACTTCCACTGCTTCCTGTTGGTTTGCCATCTGGAAACTAAACAAGCTGGTAGTAAAGACAGAATTCAATTCTGCATTTACCAAAGGAGCTGTACAAGTCTCCATTCTGCAGCAGGTGATTGCACAACCTGAGCAGGCAGAACCCTGCCCCAGAGCCAGCACTGGGCCCACCCTGAGGGCAGCTCATCCGTCCCCAGGAATGGGATCAGCAAGGGAGGGATACCCAGATACCCCTCAGCACCCCTGGTGCCCCGTGGGAGGCACCTCCCACCTGCAGCCCCCTCCTCCTGCCCAGCCCAGCCCCTCACAGTGGGCAGCCACAGCACAGAGTCCCCGCATCTCAGGAGCATCAAGGTTCCAGGTGCTCAGCCTGAAATCCCAAACCAAACCCAGCCCCAGAGCAGCCTTTGGGACCCCAAACACCAGCTCAGGAGCAAAATGTGAGTGCCTGAGATAAGAGACAGAGCTTTTTATGATCAAATTTATTGAATTAAATTTCATTGCCTGCTTTACTGTCAGTCACACCAGAGACTGCCAAAGGAAACTAAACATTGTACATTCACTACAAGATTCTCTCAAATTTTCACAACTAGTCCAAATCCATGGAAGTCACAGGGCCCCTTTCCCTCTGCGTTACAACAATTAACAATGGCAGGACACAAACTCCAGCACTGAGGAGACCTGAGCCCTTGGGTTCCAGGAGTGACCTCTGTGTGTGTGCCACGTCTCTGCATTTACCAACCCAGCCTCCTGGGGCTACAGGACAAATGACCACTCAACTGCTCACCCAGAAAGGAAACAAAACACGTTACTGTGGGGGCTGGAGGGTGGGCAGGTGCAATGCACAGCTCAGGCACCAGAGCCAGGCAGGTGTGGCAGTGCCAAGGTGCACAGGACACCTGGCCCACGCTGCCAGTGCAGGAATGTTTTGTCACTGATGGTAACAGAACTCAGATCCCTCCTGGGAACTCAGGCAAGGCTTGCCCTGCCAAGGGTGCTGGGAGGAAACCAGGCATTAATAGATCTTTATCTAACTAGTGCTTTTAAAATACTTTCTCTTTGATCTAACAAGCATTAGGATAATATCCCCCTGTTATGTGCTCTGAATAGTTCCTTAAACATGCTGAAGACCTTTTCCCTGTGGAGTTTCCTACAGGAGGCATTTGTTACCCAAGGGGCTCTTGCACATCAGCCCCTCACAGACAGCAGGGAAACATGTCAGGGGCTACAACTGAAACTGTCATCATATCTGAAAGTCTACATCTCCCAAAGTGTATTTCCAACATGAAAACACCTAAAATCACAATTATATTCCATTGCTCTGTGTGAAATCCAGACCGCTTGCATGGGTTCCAAAGAGAAGCTCTGAAAAACAGCCACTGCACTGGCAGTATTCCTGGAGGGAAGGGCTGTCCCTCTTCTCACTGCCCAGCCTAAGATACACTGGAAAATGCTCTACAGGTACTGTCAGTGTACTTGTCTAAAAAGCAGCTTCTGGAAAATTTCAAGTTGCAAATTACTTTATAAATCACAAGCCATTTTTCCTTAATCTTGCCAATTTTAATGAAGAAAAACGTTAGCATTTCAATGTACAAAAGTCCAATAAAACATGATTTTTTTTTTAAATCAGTGAGTGGGTAAGGTTTGGGTTAAACTTATTCAACAGTAAAAGTCTTCCAATTTCCACTAATAGAATTTTTTTTTCTGATTTGACTAGAAGATAATGACAATCCAGAAATAAATAGCTATAAATACATTCATTGTTCCTATTCCAAAAACTCATCACATAGGGAAGACATAAAACTGAAATTGTTTGAGTGTCCCTTTACAATGAGAGATGGGCGAGTTAGAGCAGAGTGACTTGGACAGGAGAGAAAACAAGTAGGGCAGAAATTGGTCCAGTATTGACATTCATGAACATACCAGTTAGCAAAATTCATCCTTTAAATGACACTACTCAGTTGATTTTTTATTTGCTTGGGGTATACATAATGAAAGCAGTTTCCTTGGAATCTTTGCTAGGACAGGTATAGCACCCAGAGACACTGTAACCACCCCTTCTGTCTGCATGTGTGTGTGGAGTTATATACAGAGTCATGCACCCACACACATCCGAGATCCGGCATCGGCGTCCGTCCGGCGTCACTCGTCATTGGCAGCACTCGTTCCCCTCACTTGGCCTTGGTTACGCAGCTGTTGGAGAGAGAAGTGCAATTTCTGCATTAGCAGCTTCTGCAGACACAGATCCAAACAGGCACGGGGAGATTATCTCCAGGAAAAAGCAGGACAGGGACTCGGAATGCCACCGGGGCTGAGAGTCACACCAAAGCAATGCCGGCTCCTGAGGGAATCTCAGTGGCAGCTGTCCTCGGGCAGGACCTGCCCCCAGGGGAGGGAGCAGCTCCCTTCACTGGGGAGCCCACACAGAGCAGTGGGATGTGGCACCCTGGGGCTGGGATGTTGCAACAGCAGCACCCACGTGCTGGGCACAAGCACCAAGAGCCTGTAACTCCTGGAGAATCTGCTCCCGCAGTAACGGCTCCAACACAGTTTAGTGTCTGTAAAGACCAGGTGGAACTGGATTTCAAGAACTGAATGTGGAAGGTGATGCTCCACAGTCTCCCTAAGTGACATGGACCAAGCCCACAGAGCACTTTGCCCCTGCGTGTGCAGCAGAGCGGTGCTGATGTGTCTGACTGGTGCCCAGAAGGGGCGGGCGCCAGGGCTCAGCGCCAGCGCCAGGACAGCAGCATGGACCTCACCTCGGGTGTCTGCCCTGGGTAAGCATCAGGCACCAGCAGGAATTCTGCCCCCGGCCCAAACACCTGCATCAGTGCCCACCTGGTGTGCCCTGGGCACCATGGGTCAGTCCCACCTGCTGATCACCTCACCACTACCGAGCAGGAGGAAGGTAAGGCCCACATGGACCATGTGGACATTGAGATGATTTCTGTCAGTAATTCCCATCCAAAAGAACATAAATCCCTCTTCTCCTTTTCCATCCAGCAGTTGACTTACACAGCTCGCTTTGCCTCAGAACCTACAGAGAACTCCTCTAGACGTCTGCAGCCAAAGTGCCTCGAACGGAACCCTTCTTACGCATCTGAAGTGAAATAAAACGTGAGCTCCACACACAGAACCTGTCCCGCCGTGGTTAGTATGAGAGAAGGAATGACCTACAGGGCCAGGAACTGCTTCTCCCTGGCCAGGGCCAGGACCAGCTACAGATCAGGGGGTTTGGACATGGTATGGCATTTCTTTTTGCCAAGGAGACCTGGGAACTGGAGAGCAGCTGTAAAAAATGCTGCTTGGATTTTTACCAAAGTCATGATGCTCCAGCATGGAATCACTGCTCAGGATACCCAGTGTGGCATCTCTACCCTCACACAGGCATTAGAGAGTTTGGTCACAGGGCTCTGGCTGGACCAGATGCTTTCCTACTCTGCACTGATGAGCTGATGCATGTTTCATGGAGCAGAGGTGCTTCTCATCTCCAGCAGCCAGAGACAGAATCCACCAAGTGAAACATAAACAGTGAGAAAAAGATGGACTGGGATAGAGGAACTCTGGAAGAACACTGATGAGGATTTAGAAAGTAACAGAAAGTAACAAAAGCAGAGATCCTGACCATAAAAATCGACTGAAGATGAAGCACAGGAGCAACAAAAGAACTGGAATGTGCACAGAATCCAGAGAAAGATCAGCTCAGAGCAGACGAAGAAAGGGTGTTCATGAGAAGGGGAAGAGTACCAGGACTCTGTGTGGGAAAGAACATGCACTGCCAGCCCTGCTTTGGGCCTGGTTTGGCTCTCAGCATCACAGAACTGCCTAGAACAGCCCTGTCCATCCCTGACCGCTCTGCAGGGACAGGAGCCTGGACCTGTCTGTGTCACACTGAGCACTTCATCCCTGAGCACTCATTTCCCAGAGGTCCTGGCCATAAAACACACTTTGTGGTGTACTGGGGATGTAATGGCAGTTACTGGTGAGCACAATGGATGGAGTAGTTGAATATGAAACAAGATGACAAATTATTTTGGATAAAACTAGCATTCGTATTATTTAGCAGTGACATTTTTGCCTTTAGGTTGTTCTCCAACACCACACTGCACCACAAACCCAGTGAAATTACATCATTTATAGGTGTTCGTAGATACCCCTCTTGCAACAATTGAAAAAAACCCCAAGATAGTAGGTCCCTACTCCTCTCACATTTCACAACATCCACAGAAATCTGGGTTAGTGTAACATCAATACATTTATCTTGTGGAAAAAAAAAAAAACCAACCCAACTTTTTCAACAATACACAAATACCTGACACTAACATCTTACACAAGAAGCTATTTGCAAAAAACTATTTGCCTTTGCAAAAAGAGAAAATATTAAGTAAATACATTTGATGTTTAAGAATGAGGATAAATGCTACACCCCGAGACATGTGAGCTGGGTTTGGCTTAAGGTAAAGACTAAAAGAGCAGCAAATATTTTGGGAAAAAAAAATATTTAAAAGGAGCTACTTACCAGTGAGAAATGTGAAACAAAACATCCACAGTCCACAGAGACACAAAGGAACAATTTCATCAGGCACACAGGTGTGTCAGGTTCTGCTGCCTCTCTCCAGCACACCGCTGGTGTGCAGTCCTCACTGCCACTACCCTTGCTCAGGGAAACTGGATAAAGTCTGTTTCAGTCCAAATGAAGAACTATAAATGTGCAAAAGGGAACCCTTCTGGCAAAAATCAGTTTGAGAGGACAGCTGTTATGCTTCCTCCTCCACAGACACCTGGGAACAGGTGGCTCTAGAAACAGGATCAGGCATAAATTAGAATTCAAGAAGAAACCCCTGTGATTGGAGAGAACAACTGCCAAAAACACCCAAATGCCCATGAGAGAGCACAAGGTCTGCAAGAGTGAGTGAACACCAACCTCATCCAAAGCACATTCTGGGGCTGCTGACCCAAACCCTTCAGCTTAGGGCAAAAGAACATTTGGTGCTACCAGCTCAGCACAGGACAGTGAAGAAACACTTCTTCCTCATCCAGGAAACGTCCCTACACAACACAGGCTGTTTCACAGTTTGGAAAGTCCCTGGAGGGCACAACTGGGGAGGGAGGAGCTGCAGCTGGTTTGGTACCAACAGCAAAGATGCACCAGGCACAGAGCACTGAGTGTGTCACAGGGCCCCTGTCCACAGCTGGTCTGAAGCCTCAGGTTAGAGGTGTCTGAAGTGAGTCAAACCATGCAAACAGCAAGCTGTAGCTGAAGACACTTTGTGTCTTGGAAGAACCAAGACACTGGAATTGTCTGGGTAACCTGACTGAGTTTAGGGCATGAAGCAATTGTCAAAATGGGAAGGAAATACAACTGCAAATCCAAGAACTGCAAAAAACCTGCAAAACGCCGGCAGGAATTAATATGGGAAAGGTTCATGCCAAAAGTTCATGCTCTGGAAAGACTCTACAGAAGAAGGCTTCCTTCCCAGCCTATGATGGTCCTCTGCCTCTGAATGGAAAGAGCAGTGGCAGTGCCCCGTGTCAGAGCTTTGTCCCAGACATCAGCCCACCACATCAGGCCACACGGATTGGGTCCTCACAGCCACTAAAGCAGGAAAACTGACATGATCTCAGCTGATTTTGCTGACTTTCTTTTTGGAAGTAAAACTTTAGTTTGGTGTTCTAATCAGAAGTGGAACAGCTGACATGTGACACAAACTTGCTTGAAAACATGTTTGAAGAGAAAAAGTAATCAGATCTAGAGATGACTAGAAATGAAACAAAGCAAGACACATGATGGAAGAGGACAGGGACAGCTTTGAGTTCCAACCAACAAGTGACAAAAGGACCCTGAAGGGGACTTTGTGCAATGGGTGTGATGCCATGAACACAGAGGCAGTCAGGGCAGACATCCTGCATTTAATGATATCAGAGGTACTTACCTTAGGGCCACTTGCAGCTTGATAGCACAGAATGCAGGAGCTTGAAGCACATGGGGCTGCACTCAGGGGAACACAATTGCCCAAACACACACACACACACAGGGATGGACACCACACAACCTCTGCCTTGGTTTGTGAACAGATAAATCTGCAGGTAGAAGCAGGCACACCTGAGCCTTAACAAAAAGCTTTCTTACCGCTTCCAGCTCCTTCTGGGTTTCATCCTCCATTCTCCTAATGTCCTCCATAGTCAGCTCAATCCACTTGTCAATCCAACAGAACAGCTGGCGATGGAAGTTGGTAAATATCCTTTTTTCTTGCTTTAAGAAGATAAACAAGCATTAGATCATAAGTAGGACTTGCTAAAGGCTGCAGAAGTGACAGCAGCTGCTCAGTTTGAAGAGTTAAAGATCTTGAGGTGAGCGCTGCTTCACACTGCTACAGGTGCAGCCCCAACCCCACCCCTAGACCCAATTTAAATTCCCCCCATTTCTCAAATGCTTTAACATGGAAAAAATGAACAAATTCCACTATCAAAAAAGAGTTTCAAGAAAGCTCAGCCATTCACATTACTTGAAAATTATGAAGAACGTTGTTAAAATCTGTTCCAGCTCCAAGGTGGCAGCAGTCAAACCAGAACAGACACTTCCTGAAGACTGTGCTTTTTTTTTTCCATAGAGAATTGTTCTGGTACTACCAGCGAAGCCCCCCTTGTAGCAAACCAAGACATAAATGGTTTGACTGGCTGGGGAAATGGACAGGAATTGCCTGGCTGTGAACAACAGGAAACTGCATCGCTGTTCCTGTTCAAGCCTCCACATCAACACAGCCCCACGAGGCAGAAACACTCACCTTTTGTATAAAGTTTTCAACTTTGTTCTGCAGTCCCCACCACTTAAATTTGATGGTCACCAATTTGTAAGCACACATTTTGGGACATTCCTCATCGGTTGCTAGCTCCTTCTATTTGGGGAGAAAAGAAGTTTTAATACTTTAAAAGTTTAATTATTAGAAGTTATAATGCTAATTAGTGCATTAGAATGATAAATAGTATCACTGATTTATAGTAAAATAATTAAAGGTAACTATGTAGTTATGATAATAAAATAGAATTCTAAATATTATTACAGAAAACCAACATTCTAATCAGTAACTCGGGGCTGTTCCTGAAAGACTTGCTGTGATTCATTTCCAGGGCACAGCAGTGGGCTGCTCAGCTCCCGTGGGGATCTCTGGTGTGGCACACACAGCCCATTCCCTCCTGGGATAGATTCTGGCTGGCAGGGGGTACTGGCAAGCTTTGCACTGCTGTTGGGGTGTCACATGGAGGATCTGCTGGGCCACAGGAAATTTGTTCCTCAACTAGAGTTGAGCCAAGTTCTGAAGGAGCCATGAACTTTGTTCTTCTGCTGATAAAGACTTCATAAGGCTGTAACAACAGCTCCTAGTACCTTCCAGTTTGGCCCCAGAGGTCCTCTCTTCGTCTTAACTGACTGGAATAATGCAGGATCTTCATCAGCTTTGTAGTCCTGTAACATAAAACACTCTGAGAGTCAGAAAACATCACCAGATTCAATATCCCACTGTGTTAAGCTTCTGCTCGTGGCTGCCAAACTGATTCCCTGGAGCAGGATGGGTGCAGCAGAGCTGCCAGGCTGACTCCCTGGCTCCATCACACCTGCTCCCAACATCCCAGCTCCCCAGGGCTGCTCCAGTGACACTGTGACACCTGCACTGTCCCACTGGCTCTGTGACCCCGGAGAGGAGGAGAAGGCAATAATTCAGCAACCAGGGTGCTAATGCTTTTCAGGCTGCAACACATGTCCACTGCTGGGGAGGCACAACAGCAGGGGAGGAGGCAGAACACAAGGGAAGGAGGCAGAAGCAATTCCCTCACACCATCAGAAATGCTGAGATCCCAGGCAGGGGCACGGCGCTGCCTCACTGTGGACAGCTCTGCTCACCCCCTGTGTAGGGAGGGAAAGCCAATGGGTACAGAGCTGAAAGGGACAAATGCTTCCAACAGATGGATTTACCTAATTTTACTGATGAGGGGTATGAAAATGGTTATTTGATAAAGATGCTGCCATGGAAACTAGGAAAGGATTAAAAATTCTGGGCTCAGTGAAAACAAGGTTTAGACTGTATATGAAATACATTTATCCAAGATTACCATTACACTCTCACAACCCAACTGTAACAATTTAAGTTGCTTCAAAGCAGAACAAATGCTTGGTAGGTACTACAGAAAAGCCCAAGAAATTTTAGCTGAGTTTAAGGTCTCATTTTTAAATAATGTTTCAGTGAGGACAAAATCTGCCGAACATGAAGTGAAAGAAACACCTCCAAGAGAAGCAGATCCTGTCTGCTGAAGACCACATCAGTTTTCAGCTCCAGATTCTTCCTTCAGCACAGAGGAACAAAGGCTACTTCTAAACTAAATTCTGAATCCACAGAGCAAAGCTACACATATTAATGGTTAATACTTCCACAGTCACTCTAACATTTACAAAAACCTACTGCAAGCCAAATGGAGCTGAAAAATCCAGGAAGTCCTCTCAGAGGAATCCGATTTCACTTACAGAACATCAGCTGTCACACTTTCTTCTCCCCAGTTTTCTCTCATTGTTCCCAGTTCTTTTAACACACCTACCTACACTGCATATTAAAATAGGCTGAAGAAACCCTGATTTATCTAGGAAGCATTACTAAGTGTTCAGACAAACTTCCATATTGAGGACTCAAATATATACTTTAGGAGTTGAGCAGATATTTCCTAGAAGCAGCCAAGTGAGTAAAGACATTTCAATCCCATTGCTAATCAGTGTTTTATGAACTTCCACAAATCAGGAGTCTCCTCTAGTTCTCCCTCTAAGCTGAAACAACATTCTAGTTTGAAGAACCCACACAACAGTCAGCCAACCTCAGCAGGGTTGGCTCCACAACCTTTTACCTGCCTCAGAGGACAGCCCAAGGAACCAGCACAAGCACTGCACAGCAACACTTAAATATTTAAAGTTATTTAAAGTTATTGCATTATTATAATTGCAGATAGACTACAAGCCATATTTGGCATCTGAATTTTCGTAAATTTATTTATGATTTTACTGTAATAAAGCACATGTCCTTTCCACAGGCATCACAAAGAGCAAATACATAGCAGAACACAATACTCAGCCCTGACTCACTTCCCACTGCACTGAGCCAGAGCCACTGGCTGTGTCTGTGACCGACTCCTCCGGGAACCCTGTGGGGAGCGAGGGAGCCACACAGTTCACAGGGCTGGCCACCAGCTGCAGGCTTCTCATCTCACAAGTTATTTCCAAATACTGTGGTAGAGGACAGCTGCAACCCACGGGAATCCTGAGGTTCTGCATTGTCCTGGAAGCTCAATGTGATACACTTCTTAGAAATTATTTTTTAACAATCCTTGTGTGGAAAAAGAATAATCTTCTTTACATTTAAACCACCTTTAAGATACCTATGCAAATGCTACAGCAGAATTTTTTATAGAAATATATTGAATGTTTTAACTTACTGATCATGACTGCCTTTCAAAAATTTCACTCAAGCACTGGATGGAAGACAAGGAAGTGGATCAAGCTATAGCAATGGATAAACAATTTTGCTCTATGTAACTAATTGCTGGCAGAACTGCTGCTGGTTTGGGGCAGCACTGTGCCAAACAGAAACACAAGAACTCCTCATCTTAGTGCCAGCTGTAAACAAAACCAGGTACTGCATTGAGCCAACCCTGAATTTATTGTCACTGTGTGAGCATCCTGCCAAGGCAGAGCTGACACTGTGGTGGTGTGGGGCATGAGGCATTTAAACTCAGCTACATGTGCAGCCTTGGTCTGCCTGGTTTATGGAGTGGAATGATTTGTCTGGATACCCCAGGGACACTCAAGTCCACATGATGCTGTTACCTGTCATCCTACCTCCCACTGCACAGGAACACTGGTAAAAACCAACTGTGCTCTTGAACTTAGGACCCACATAAAAATAACCACACCTGGAAACACTGTGGGGAAGAAAATGTTATCTACGAGTAAAATGTAGGAGTGAAAACAGAAATTCAAAGAAAATAGATGAGTCATGGTAAAGTTTTCTATGCTCAAGGCAGAAGCTTTGAACCAAGACCTTTTAGAACTCAGTTAACCCAAATCCTGTTAAGGACAGGGAAAACCCTTTATACACTAAAACCTAGATGGACAGGAGAGCATTGTAGGAACACTCTCTACGCACAAATCCTACCAGCACGCACGGAAGAAGACTGGACTAGAGCCAAAGTACAAATAAACAACAGTTCTATGCAGAGTTTAAGGAAAATATCTGTGCAGCAAGAGCTTAACTCCTGACAACAACAAGTCCTTCTTAGGAAGAAAAACAGGCAGCTGCTGGAGCAAATACTACAGCTCAAACCCCTGAAGCCCTCTGGAAAGCCAGACAGGCAAACATCCGCCAGCAGCAGCATAACAAGACAGAGGAGCAAAACCATTTCAAAGAAATACACAAATATCATTTCACAGGCAATTTCTGCTCAAATGCTCAATATAATATGCATGAATGCAACCATCTATAACGAATGATTTAGAGAGACCGTGAACCACACACAATAAAAGTAATATCACAACAAACCCAGAATCTGGGCACTTCTTTTTCGTTCTCATGTCTCATTCTCAGTCTTTAGACATGCTCAGTGTGGTAACAGTGCTCCTGAGAACTCATGGCTCACTATCAAGTAGTATAAAACCTCAAACCATATATACAGAACGGAATGATTTTAAGAAAACTTTCCGGACTTAACATGAAAATTATAAGAGTCTGATGCCTGACCTGCAAATCCATGAAAATGTAACTGGACATGGAGTAGCATCACACTAACTAGACAGATGGACACAAATTGTGACTTTCCACCTCAATACTGCATTAGTGTTTTCAACAAGAGAATGTACATACTACTGGTGTTATTGAGCAAAAAACTCACATACAGTCCCTGTGGGAGCAAACACCCACCAGCACTTCCCTCCAACATCTTCCACAGCTCTGTAAGTGCTCATTCACAGCACCACAGACAATCAAAATCAGGTTTATCCAAGTATGGCATATTCCCAACTCAGTGCATGATTCCCACGTCTTAAAACCAAAACAGTCACCAGCACTACTGTACAAGGCACTGACACACAGTCCTGTGTTTTAGGCAGGTTTAGCTAAATGGCTTTTAATAAAAAATGTCTTGCAATCACTCCCATCTCCTGAAAAGTCCTGCAGCTACAGCACAGCTATCGGGGGAACCACTGCCTGAAATCACCTTTGAAAGAATGCCAAGGTTCAAATGAGAAATTCAATCAGCCTGGTTATCACGGACGCACATCGTGGTGCCGTGCCCAGAACGAGGAGTTAAAGGTCTCCAGGAACGAGGCTGGAAGAGATTAATATTTATAAACACCCAGGACAGGAGGCAAAAACCTGACTTGGGGATAGGAAACAAAAAGAGGGGCAAAAAACTAAAAGCACATCATAGTTATAGGCAGATAGGCTGTTCAATGGGATGTGTCACTGTGTGGTGATTCCAAGGTTCAGCACTAATAACGTGGAGCTGTTTAGCTGCCTACCATGTGACAAATTAAGTCTGAAATGGGAGAAGTCCACCTATCAAGCTCTTTCACTCAAGAATATTTTAACACTTCCTTACAGACTGCAGAAGAGCATTTCCTATATTCCAATGTATTTCCTCAAACTGTAGAACAAGGGTTAGCACACAGAAATCCAAACTCTTAAGGCATGTGTAATTTGACTGATTCGTACAAAATCATAATTTTAGAACTTTCTTTCAAGTAATATAATAAAGATCCACTACAACCTAAACAAAGCACTTAATGTCTTCATGGTACAAAAATAGCTGTAAGCCTGATTTCAATTTGTTTTCACTACACTCTACTTTTCTACAAATTGTTTCCAAAACCACAGCCTCTTCTGATGTTAATTGAGTGCTCATTTTTGCTTACACTTTCAAAAGTCTTTCTCTCCTGGGAAGTCACTTTTAGATACAAACAACATAAAGTGACATAGACTGCATGCTGGAGATGATTAAGAGAAGGCAGGGTTAAATGTACATCTAAAGAAAGTCACAGATGTCACCCACATTATTCCTATACATTCTTAAATGAGCACGAATCAGCACATGCATGCTATTAGTAGCTTAAAGAAATTGATATTTTCAGCTTTGTGCTGATTGTAGCTCTGAAACAGAAGTAAGTTCTGCATCACAGGAGGGTGGACAAGGTTCATTCACAGAACAAAAGGATACATCTTGAATACATGAAAACTTTTTCAACCTTGCTGGATTTTATACACGTAGCTCTATTCTTTCAGTTCTACTGTTACCCAAGGTCATACATTTGAACTGCTTTTCCAGGTAAAACTATGTCTGAGAAGATAAACATACAAATAAAACTTTCCTTTGGCAACACTGACTATTCCTTTTCCCTAAAAAAATGGAGCAGACCAAAAAACCCCACCCAGCCACTTAGAATGATAATTCCCAAACAAGCATCGTAACAAAAAACCCCAACACCATACAAAGCACATGATTTCAGACCTCACCCCACAGAGTGAACTGGTGATTGCTTGAATATCACAGCACAAAGATGCAGAAACTGCAGGAAAAGAACATCTGGACAAACAGAACACAGGAAAAACAGGTGATGCTTTTTAGGGGACGTTTACTTTCCAAGACCAGCAGCATTCTCTGAAGGCACAAAGCCAGAATGGCCGTCTTGGCAATTTTGTTATGACATAGCTGAACTTCCAAGAAAAAAAAAAAAATTCACTTGCCATTACCTAAAGTTGATGAAGACATCTGCATAAAGTGTCTCTCCTAAAGTCTTAAGAAGTGAAGAGAGAGAAGATAAAGGCCAGGAACTGCAGACTTTATAACAGAAGGGACTCCAAGTGTGGGTCCCAGAGAATTCCTGATGTCTAATTCCAGAAGGAGAAAACAGGTAAACAGCCAGGGTATGAATCTGCAGATAACTCAGAGTTACAGTGTCTGCTAAGAGCACAAAGCCAGGCTTTGGTTAATGAAGTCAGGACTTTGCAAAACTTGAGTTTCCAGGAGATAAAAAGGATATAAAAACTTGAATCACGTGGTGAAAATTAATCCCAAGTATTCCTACACAAGAATGGGCTATACTGTGAATATGAATCTGAACATATTTGCTCAAAATATTTGCTAAAAGTGGAAATGGTGCTAGAAGTTAATAAAAAGGAAACAGAAATGTAGAAACATTAGAAGAGACTTAAGACTCTGGATGAGACCACTCTGCACTCAGTTTTGATACTCTGTAGGCCAAATACACAGGAAAAAAAAAGAGGATAATGTACTGAAAATAGTTCCAAGGAAGCCCTCTCCCCAAAATGGAGGATATCCAAGTATCTACTTTCAAAAAATAACAGTTAAACAGTATAAAGGTAAACAGTTATAATTTAGTTTAACAGTTAATAACAGTTAAACACTATAAAGAGCCTCTCCTTGCACAAAACCATGACAATTTCATTTATTGTGCAAACACAGTCTCCATATTAGGGCCTACCATCTCCCTGCTGTCCAAAATATATTGCACATCCAACAGTCCAGCTGTTACAATTTAACAAACCAGACAACAACCCCAACAGATCCAGATGTGCAGAAAGAATCAGGAGTAAAACCAAAGAAGGAAGGCAGGCACATAAATGAATGATTCTGTTCAAGACACTTCTCATGTCTCTGTTGGGTGAAATCCACACCGTTTTAGTTTATTCACAATCAACACACAGCACAAGTGGAATCAGCTCCATGCTACATCCCAATCCCAGCAGCTGAACATTTACTTACTCCTGGTTCTACTTGAGTTCTATCTGCAATGTCAATATGGACAACCTCAACACTCTTCCATGTGTTTGGATCTAAATTGTGAACCTGCAAAAAAAAAAAGAAAAAGAAGTTATTGCCATGTCGGGAATAACCTTGTGCAGTACATGTGCGTGCCAGGGAGTTTCTCAGGATGCTGTAATGGCAGTATTCCCCAAACCTACCCTTTCTTCCTCTGCCTTTCTCAAAGGGAATGATCCCCACAATTGCAGTTTAATTCACCCACTAACCAATTTTAAACCAGCACAAAGCCTTCACTTCTCGTGCATTCAGGAAACCTGGATTTAAGATTAAGCTGCATTCATCTGTCACATTTGTTAGCGCTAATGAAATCAAGCTCTAATTAGAACCATTACCCATTCCATAATCTGCATGAACTTCTTGAGCTAGAAAGAAGTTGTATAAATTCCAATTGCAAATCTGCAGATTCCAATAACCTGAACGATTTCATAGGTTCCTTGAATCACAGCACTGCCTTGAAGGTAGACCAGATATAGTCTGAGGGTGTGTGAAGGTCTGAGGACAGAATCAGCTCCACACCTGTGGTCTGTCCAGGACTCCTAATCTCAGTTACAGCCAGCAGAGCTGTCCAAGGAACAATCCCCCTTTTGTGGAGCACACCAAGAGCTACGGCTGGCCCAAGCACAGGAAGCAGACTGACAACCAGTCCTCTCTGGATGGTTTAGAAATGTTTGTCACTACAGATCAAAATTTTCCTGAAGTGACACATAAGCCAAACTGACTGTCTGGGGAGGAAAACAAGAACATTGCCAGCTGGGACAATTTACAGAGGCAGCTTCAATACCTAACTACAGAGTGTACACAGATCAACCCCAATGGCCTCGTGAAACCTGTTGTAAAACCTGCTTTCAAATAAACTTGTCAGCCTAACTATCAGTAGCACATCTAAGGTAAAAGAACATGAAATAAAAAAAGGACTTGCTGAAAAGTTATTTAAATATGTGCATGAGAATCAAGCATCTGTATCGACCTCTAAACATAAAACCAAATCCCCTTCTCCTGTCCTTGGACCTCCTTAGATGAGACAGCTTGACCATCTTACAAGGACATGAAAAATGCTTTTCTTGCTTTACTCACTGGTCAGTCATTGACTTTATGCAGTAATTATCCACCATTATCAGGTATAAAATACTTTATCTGTACCAATTGTAGAATTGCATTAAGGCTTGGTATCCAAACCCCAACTCACATTCTCTGTTGTTCCCAAATCTGGTTTATGCCAGGTCTCAATTTTTATGAAGAAGTCATCTTTCATGTATTCATTCTGTAGGAATTAAAAGCAAAAAGCACAAGTCTGATTACACCTCTCTGCTCTAAGTTTAGCTAAATGGTATCTACATACAAGCCACTACTAATCCCCGACTAGCCACACAATCTATTTAAATTACCAGAGAAACAGCCCCCTTACCTACACACAGAAATAGGTACATGATAATCTTAAACTAGAGCAGTGAGCACTAAACTAAAACCAGTCATGTTTAAGAAACCCAGCTCTACCTGTGCACACCAACAGAAATAACCCTGCCATTTGCTGTCCTGCTTCCTCGACCCTGAAGTTCTTTACCTCTATGTTCAAGTAAGTTTCAAATTATTGATCCTGCAGTTAGATGTTACTGTACAGCACAAATACAATCATAAAGCTGGATCATAATGCTCCAGTTGCCACCAAATTGTACATCTCAAGTCCATGACAGAGCCCTGCTGATTCCAGTAGTCAGAGGGCACGCAGCTGTGAGCACAGGTATCACGATGAGTCAAGCTCAACAGTTCAAACTCACTTGTTACTCCTCGTGTCACATCCACCTGGTAACAATCTAAACCATGTTTGCAAGTGAGCAGATAAAGCAGTTTAACATTTAACTTAGAAGTTTTCATTAAACAGGTCACCCAAACATGTAAAATGGCATTAAAATCTTAACGATGTGCCTGCCATGCGTCTTAAAAAAAACAAACCCAAATCCCAAGCTGTGCTGATCCATTTAGATTCCCAGTTACCCCATTTTAACTGAGGCAGGAATTCACTTTACAGCAATGGCATTTCAGACAGGTAGGGACTGATTCCATTTCACTGCTCTTCCTGCCTTCAGCAGTGTAGAAGCCTCTGATATGTTGCTTTTCCCCTCCCACTTTTTTTAGCATTATGTCTCACCAGGATAGACATTATGCATCTGTAATGGTAATTAAAGGCATAAAAGAAGACGTAGAAAATGAAATAATTTCTCTGACAAATTACAGTTCTAATTATAGCCACGTGCAGACAAATAAAGTAACAGAGAGCTCTACACCAGGGTCCATGTGACAGGCTGGAGCCAGGCAACTGTAGAGGTAGTAACAGACAAAACAGATCTCAAAAACCCCCAACAGGATTTCAAATACTCACTGTCACAACTGGTGTCGTTGGAAACACATGCAATGAAAAGGAAAAGAAAACACAGAGCATCATTAGATACAATTGTTTCTGAAGGGTGTCACACATAACAGAACCAACAACAGAGCACACACAAGGGAGACTCACTTGTTCTACAGTAGGGATATGCATTCCAGGCCTTCTCATGGAACACCAGGGAGCCTTCTGGAGCAATCATCCTTACAAACCCAGGGACTTTACTGGGAAAACAAACATGGACAAGGTGTTTAAAGTTCTGCCAGCTGAAATTCCTCATTGGTTTCTTCCACTCCAATAAGAAAGGCACATTCTACCCAAGCATTTGAGGGGTTATGATGTACGTTGTCACCTGCAGTGAAATACACAGGAACTTCAAAAACCTTCCTGATCACGACATAATTAAGAAAAAAAAAGGGAAGGGTAATAATGAGGTAATTGAGAGTGAACTGTGTGATCACGATGAAAGCTGTGCTATCCTTCCTCTTGCAGAGCAGCAAAGACACCTGCTGAGGAAGAGCACTGCACAGAGCTCTCACCTCCAGCTCCCTGGCAAGCAGCTCCTGACCTGCAGCAAGAACCTTATGACCCACTCATCTGTGACTCCAGTCTAGAGCAAGCAAACACAATTCTTTCAGCTGTCCCAGACAAATATCCCACATTTAAAAATATCCCATATTTAAAATCCACTGCATTTCACATTTTCCCACTCACCAGAGCACTCATGCACCATGCAGCAAATTACAGAGTGGCAGGAAAACACAGACAAGTGCCCCAGAATAGCAAACAATGGAAGGCTACCCTCACCTTTAAACATTTCTTGCTCAATACCAAGGAACAACAACGTGCATCAAGGCTCTTCTCACCTCTTTAAATGATAGATTTTGTGAGTATATTGTCCCTTCTCGCCATCCTTTTCATAAGGCTCATTTTTTAAGACCTGAATTCCTTCTCCACCTCCTGTTTCGTTTTTGCTGGCTTCTGCCACAGAATAAAGCTGCCCAACTTGATACTGAAAAGGGAAGAGAAGTCAAATGTCAGAACCAAAGTTGGCCAAAACTTTTAACGCATTAAAAAAAAAATTGCTGTTTCCCGTGAAAATTGGGTAGTACAAAAGATTATCAGCAAAGCAAAATACACCATATAAAAGATACTTAGTAAATTCTGACAACTTTTTGGCAAACCCGTATCTGCAGCTCACAAACACCAGATCTGCACCCAGGTTGTTCCACAACAACCCAACACTTTGGTGCACACCATGATTGTTATGCTTCATTTTCCCTGCCCTAAGAGCAAAGTGTATTTGTCGTTCTTTGCTGCATCAAGAAATACCAATTTTGAGTTTACAGATTTTGACATGACTGATTTCCAGCTCTGAGCCTTCCCAATTCACACTTTCAACCAACTAATACTGCTCTTCCAGGACCCAGGAAATGCACACTGCAGAACAAGTGTAATGTTTCCCCCAGAAGCACATTCTGTGGGACAGACATCCCATCATGACTCTCATTTAAATGGACCTCAGTGCCATTTGAATTGCTGGCTTCAATCTGGGAAGGCAACTCCTACACCTGCTGCTTCAGGAAAAGCCTTGGAGTCCCTCAGTGCTGGATCAGCAGTAAAGTGCTGCCCCAGGGCACAACTGCACCGATAGCAGTGGAGGGCTCAGAGCACTGCAGGGCTCTGTGCTGCATTTGCTTCCTCGGAAATTCCCTGAGCAGAGCAGGGCTCCTGCCTGTGTCATTCATCTCTGTCAGGCAGAGCAGCCACAGCACAGGGAATGTTTGGACCCAGGCTGGTCAGATTTCTGACACAAAATCCTCTCCCACCCCTCAGCCTGAATAAAGCAGGACATACCTCTTGCACTGAGCAAGGTAAAACCACTCGGCTGAAAGAGGAAAAGAGAAAATTCAATAAAACGCATCATTAAGCTTCACCTGCAGATAACAGATACAACACAGACGTTCAAGAAAGAAGTGTCAAAAGGAGACAATTCGAGTTTTCTCTTCAGAAATCTCTGTGACAGGGAGGCTTTGGATAAAATGCAACAACCCGAAGTGAAGTTCAGTGCCAGATACATTACAAAAGGAAAAACAAGGGGTGGGAGATGGTAGAAGCTGCACAAAAGAGACAGGAAATCTGGGATCTATTTCCAGCTCTGTCATAATAACTTTATGTTATGCTAAATTTGTTTATAAACTTCTGAAAGCTACACATTACCTCTACTACCACTCAGGCTACAGTTACTGGGCTGTGAAGGCATTAGCAGCCAAAAGGTGGGACAGAGAAACAAACCAGCTTGTAGTTTGCCAGCAGGAGCCCCCACAGGAAAGATCTACCCGGTGGCGTGGAGCTCCCGGTGCCACCAGAACAGGGAACCGGGAGCGGGGGAGGGCTCCGGCCCCACTCCGGGGCTGTCGCTACTGCCACCCGAGCTGCTTTCCAAGAAAAACGGGGAGGAATCACCCGGCAAGCGGCGCGGCCCAGGGACCCGCGGCCCCGCCGCCTGGGCACGACCCGACCCGAGGGATGGAGCTCGAGGAGCCGCCGGTGCGGGGCCGGGGCTCTCTCGCCGGGAGCAGGGACCGCCCGGCACCGCTCGGCGTCGAACGGCCCGTGAGGGCGGCAGCGGCGCACGGAGGAGCGGAGCGGCCCCGCGCCCCGGAGGGAGCGGCGACCCCGGGGCCACACGGC
>VXAC01001621.1:372411-454878 GCA_013399225.1 Rhipidura dahli
CGGGCCGGGCGCGGGGCCGGCGGTTCCGGGTGCCGAGCGCGGCCCTGCACGGCAGCGGGACGGATCTTCCGCACCGCCTAGCCCGTGCCGGACACCCCCGTTCGGCCGCTCCGCGGTTCCGAGCTCTCACTGACCGAACGGGGTCAGCCCCCGCGCCTTCCCAGCGTGTGGGAAGTGCGGAGCTGCAGTGTTGATGCGTTCCGGGGAGCCCGGGTCCCTGTCCTGGGTGCCGCCGTCCCCCAGGGCCCGTCCCCGCTCTCACACCGAGCCCGGTGTGCGGCTCCCGTGCCTCGGCACCGTCGCTGCCCCGGCGACACGCTGCTGCCATCGCTCTGCCGCTGCTTCTGCCATGCGGGGGGGGAGCTAAAACTCCATTTTGCCATCTGTTTCAAGCAAAACCCTTCACCCGCGGATCCCTGTTAACTCTGGCCTGCCACGCCAATGAAACCACGCCGAATCTGCAGCAGACTCGGTTTCCGCGGCCAATGCCGCCCTCTGCTGAGACCATTTCTGGTGTTGGCCTCCCTCGCAGGCGCCAGGAGAACGACAGGAATTAATAACGACCTGACAACCAAACGAGGTACGGCCGTGCTGGGGCTTCGACCTTCAGCCGGCATTAAAAAATACAAAATGAAAGGAGTCTGAAGGTCTAAAAGCTCAGAAACAGTGAAAGAAGAGTGAAATCAGCCCCAAGTGGAGCCATTCCAGGCTGTGAGGAAGCTGCTCCTGGAGGAGAGGGATTCCAGTGGTACCTCGGTGCGGGGGCAGTGACACCCCTGTGGGGCAGGGATGAGTTCTACCGAGGCTCCTGGCTGGGGGGCAGGGGGGATGGGACCACCCAAGGCACGTTCTGTGTGTTGAATTTGGCTTTATCCCGGTTTCCACAGCGGTTGAAGTTGTCCTGTGGCAAGATGTTGCCCTAAGCACAAAGCAGGCAGGGAACATGCTTCCACTTTGAGGTTCTTAAAAATTGTAATTCAGGTAAAACTATAGGATTTATTTAAAATAATGCATTCTAAATGTATTGATTTGCTTTCTAGGTCCTGAGCATTAGCTTTCATTTTTTTCCCATTTTCCACAGCCCTGCAGACTTTTGCTTTCCCTCTGCTTGAAATGCACATACAAACGTAAAACCAGTTACACTACAAAAAAAACCCCCAAACTAACCACGAGCTCCTCACTTGTATTCCTAGGAGACATCCTTTTTCCCCAGAGGTGATTTGTGACCCTCTGTGCAGCCCCCCTGGCTCCCCTTTCCCCAGAGAAGCCACTGTCCCCCAGATTTCCTTTGCCTGGAGCCAGAACCAATGAGGCCTTTATACAAAGGAGAGCAGAAACCCACATAAAATTCAGTGTTGCCAAACCCTCCTCCCCCACATAAATGGCTGTAAGGAAAACCCTCAGCAGGCTCTTGCTAGGGACTTATTTCCATGGAAGTCCTTGAACGGTGACTCAGGCCTGTGGTGGCTCTGGCCATGAGGCACAGCAGCGATCCGGGCCGTGCTGGGGGCACAGTGGGAGGGGGTTGTAAAGCTCTTATTTCCCCAGGAATTTTCCTTTATTTGGTTTTTTAAGATGCTGGCAGCGTGCAGTGCCTGCTGCTGCTCCTTCCCCATATGGACAGCATTTGTGTGGTGGTGCTCAGGCAGCTGCAGCGTGTGCTCACCCCACACCCTCTGTTTGCAGCTGCACCCTGCCCCACACCAGAGCATCACCGAGCAGCCGAACCCCGCTGGCTCCACGCAAACCACTGGAGCCCAGCTCCAGCACAGCCCCCCTCGAGGAGGGAACGCTTCCCCAGGAGCTGCTCCTCCTGGCAGGGCTCCAGCCCAGGCTCACCCTGTGGCACAGCCAGCACTGCCAGAGGCTCCTGGCTGCTCCCAGAGGCTCGGCGTGCCAAGGTCCTGTGGCCCCACTGCAGGTTTGTGTGTTTAGTTTCATGTGTCTTCAGCACTTCCCCTAAGTACAGGGGTGCCTTTCACATGGGGGCAGAAGGCAGATTTAACTCATCGAGTTCCAGCTGGTGTCGCTATGGGGAGACTCTCATCCCTTTCAGCGCTGGCTTCTCCCACCGGAGGGAGCCGAGCGACCCTCAGAGCTCCTCCCAGCCCTGTGCGCGCTTTTGCTGCTGACCACAAGAGAGATACGAGGAAATACCTGATCAGGAAAAGGAAAAGCCATTTACAGTGAGCACAGTGGTAACAGGAACACTACACTGCACAAAAAGGGAGGAAAGTTCCAGAGGGAGCTGGGTGTTGGCAGAGAGCAGCGAGCCAACAAACACCCTTCCCCAAACATCCTTCCAGATCACGAGACTGAGGCACTGAGAGAACTCATGCTTTAATAGACACTGAAATCACAAAGAAGAAAGGCCAAATGCCTTAGCAATTTCAATAAAAATATGAAAATCTTTTTACATGGTAAATTTCATAATATAAAAAGTTTAATGCTGTCTGGAAACAGAGTTTTAATTTACAAAGAAAGTCCATAGAGGCCAAACATGGCTAACACTGCACATAGGGAGAGCGAGTGCTGAAGGGCTGCTGCTGGGAAGCCTCTGCTGACCATCCTCTCTGGGTCACTGTCTCTTCTGCAGCTGAGGGGACGAGTGGCCACGCACACGTGCAGCCCTGCTGGGCAGCGTGGCAACGCAGTGAACCCGAAACTGCTCAAACCCATTCTCACCATCCAGCTGAAACTACCAGTGCTTCCTGACAGAGTCACAGACACCTCTGTGCCCCTGGATCTGTTCTGGAACTTGGAAGAGATGTTCACAGAACGAGCTTGCCCTAATGAAAGAAGATATGGCCTAGAGTGATATGCGTGGGTGTAGCACCCTCTCAATGCTTTTTCCTTGTTTCAGTAAGGTATGATTAAAGAGAAGGAAAACCAATTATCAGGCCAGAGGTACAGGCTAACCCAACGAAATCAAATTAAACTAGATTTTGATCACAGGGGTTGTTTACTGTTCCCATTTAGTTGGAGCTAAAGACAATCAATAAAAAAAATCTGAAATTTCACACAGTAAAACATACAGGGCAAAAACCAAAACATTCTATGGCCTTGGGGAATGGTTGCATGTGGCAGGTTTAACGTGAAAGTGGTTAATACCTAATTGTTATTGCTCACTGTATAACGCAGTGTTGTCACTTGTACCATGCACAAATACAACAACGACAAATGCATTAAACCCACAGAAGGAATTCTAACAGCAAATGGAGAACATGTGATTTTCATTTCCTGAATTTCTCCACGTATAGGGCAAACCTGATAAAACTCTTTTTTTTTTTTTTCCTCACAAAGGGGTTGTTTCTCATTCAGGAGGTGGAGGAGTGAGGGACAAGGTGTGCAGTGTCTCCCAGCCACGAGTAAGCATGCATTTCATGGCTCCCGGCAAGCCAATGGAAGTGACCCGTGCCAAGTCAATGGAGACCTATTTCCCAAAAGACTTGTTCTAGTGACACTCACCTTCCATATTTATACAACATCAAATTCCCAAATACTGAACTTTCTCTACATCTGAACCCCTCCCTGCTTCTAATGCTCCCCCCTCCTTAAAAACAACAACAGAAGAACCACTCCCCCGCACCCCCCCACCCCGATTTAGCTCTGTCTGAAAGCTTAAGCCAGCATGAAACCTGCTGGAGCACAGAAATGGGTTGTAACAAAATGGCAGCATAGAATTTCTACAGGTTAAAAGATCCTTTAGTTATGGAAGTAAACTACAACAAAGAGGCTTATTTCTGGCATGTTATGCAGCACTACAAGGGAGTATTTGCTGTTGCTATAAACAAAAAGCTGCCCACATCCATCCTGGGTGTTCCTGGGATGTCGTTTCAAGAAGTTTATGCTGGTTAGAAACAGAGCAGGTCACATGAAGTCTCTCAGCAGTCCTGTGACCACAGCAAGTGGCATGATCAACAGCATCGCTGTCTCCACAAGGGGCAGATGCTGTGCTGACTCATTTTGGCCCACTATTCTAATTTTTCCTGCCAAATGACACGAAGGTGATGTTTAGCACCAAACAATCACAGGAAGATGTCGTGTACAGACAAATAATTTGCACCATAATGAGTTGAACAGATTGACTCAACTGTTCTGCTACATTGTGTATGAGTAGGTAACTACTCTTTCTCTCTGCACTGAAAACTTTGGTGATCCCCCCTCCCTTGTTAGCTGGCTGTAACAACCCAGCCCAGTATCCTTTGCCTTTAGTGCTTGTGTTCATTTCTTGCGACAATAAAAAGGAAAACATTCTCCCAAAACCAGCAGATTCCAGAATATTCTCACAGCGAACATCTAATTATGCCCTGTAAGCTGAGCCTAAGCAATTTCATGTTTCCATATCAGAACTGAATTCTCTGCCCTGCTATCATGCTTTTCCTCCAAGATCCCTAAGAAAATCTCTAATTATCAGATCCACGTTTACAACAAGAGCATCCAGCCATGCTAAGTACAATTCTCTGCATCAGCAACGTACCCCTGGTACGTCCACAGAGCCGCCTGCACTCTCCCTTCAGCTGCAAGACTGGAAGTTGACTTAAGATCCAGCTAAAACTCAGGGCCTAATGTATTCAGCCTCACAACACCTCTGTGAGGTAGGTAGGTAAGTATTACTATCCCCATTTAGATAGAAAGGGAAGATGAGGCACGGAGAGGTGAAGTGATTAGCCTTCAGTCACTGAGCCAGTTCTGGGAGTGCAGAATAGAAACCAAAAAAGCCTTGGTGATCCAGTGCTCTGACTTCATAGCCCATGGCCTGTGAATGCCTCGTGTGGATCTGAGCTCACGTGGCGGGGCTGGTGCTGCCACACGCCCACGGCTTCAGTGCACGTAAATGATCCTGGTCACATCCCTGCACTGCACAGCCGCTCAGAAACCGTCTCCAGCCTGACCCCAACTCCTAAACCCCACCTAGCCTTGGGAGGCTGGCTGTACACATCACCCTGTGGGTGCTCCTGGCCCCCTTTCCTCCGCAGTCAGAGGTTCTGCATCCAGCCCCTCCGCTTGCTGCCTCGCGTTCTGCCCCCAGCTGCACCAACAGCTGCTTCCTCTGGTACTCCTGCTCCAAATGAAACTTGTTTCCACACCTGCTCCGAAGGAAACCTGCCTCCACAGCAGGGAAAAGGTTCGCAGACCTGCCTGCGCTGAGCCCTGGCGATGATTTCGCAGGATCAAGGAGGGATTTTTTTGGTCAGGTGATGTCTGAATCACAAACACTGATGTCACATTCTTGCCTGTCATGGAACTGCAAAATAATGTTCTGAGCTGCAGCATCTGTGATCTTTTTCTGTGCCCACTGAGCAGAGAGAGACATAAGTACTGCCCAAATACTTGCCAGGATAAAAAGTTCACCTTCACAATGTGGTGTGCCAGAGAGACCAGAGCACTCAACAAAACCAGAACTTGTCTCTCTGACACACACTCACCACCTCACACTCAGGCTCACCTGGTTTGTTAGGCCCCAAACATTTCCTTTGAGCAGACCAGCCAGCAAAATCTCATCTGAGGGGTTTCCATCCAGAAAAGTTACCTGAGATGCAGATTTTAGAACGGGGCACCTCTCTCCTCTTGTCTTTGTTTCACCAGTCTTTAAATGATGCAACAGAGCTGCCAGATCCTGCTGCTATGGAGTTTTACTGACAGCAGTTTCTGGTTTGGCCAACCTGGCAGAGGTATCTAGAGGCATATGGTCTTCTCCTCTGTCAGCCTTTGAAAGCAGTCCAGTAAGTGGCTCATCTTTTTCCAGGCAGAGATTTGTACATATGTTCTTTGTGGTACACAGGAATGTTCTGCCTCCTCTCCCTTTCCTCTCCAACCCCTGATATGTATAATTTCTGTACAAAAAGCCAGCTGTAAAACTTCTGGTTAAGAAATACAAGGAGGTGGCTTAAAAGCCAGTATTTAATGAACAGACAACCAGATGCTTTGCACCTGCTGCTGTAAATACTGAACACTACAAAGAACCTGTTATCAGGTGAGTCTGGCCAAGGTCCTGATAAGGGAAACAAAAACCCCTCTGTGAGGCCATGTGCCCCCACAGTGACAGGAGGCCAGCCTGTCCCATCCCTGGGCACTGCCAGCTGAGGGCATGACCACGGCTGCTTAGCTACTGGTTCTGTTTTGGTAAAGGCAAGTGGGCAGAAGCAAATACTTTAACAAGACTGTAAGTCATCAGCTGGTACTTGGGACATTTCAACATTTGGAGGAAGGGAAGAATCGTCCCGGTGACAAAAATTTATACCCATTCCCAGCTGGCAGCCTCAGGGGACGCATGGCCCCCAGAGTATTGCCAGGTGAGGAATGAGCTGAAGTCACAGCATTTGTGGTTTCAGGGCGTCTGTGTCCATTTGGAGGGATCTTCTGTGGAGAAGCAGCAAGGTGTTGCCCAATAGACAGGTCCTTCAGTTCCAGCTTCTCTGCACTTTCTTCTTTGCTGTGCCGTGGAGATAAATTGAGCAAGCTGAGGACATCTTTCTTAGAAGTCATTGTTCCAGGAGCTCCTCGGAGAATCTTTATTGGGCCGGTGGAGTGGTGGGGAGTGCTTTGCCAGAACATCTTTAAGTTGTGAATTGCTTGCACTTTTTCATCGATGGCAGCCAATTTTAATTTGTCTATGTCTGGGGCATCAGCTGGGCTTGAGCGAGCAGAACCAGCTGAGGAATAAGAAAGAGCAGGAGATGGAGTGCTGCCACCAGGAGACTGATGCCCTGAGCTCGGAGAGATATTTCTGGGTGATTTAGAAATATGAGCACTATAAGGAGAGCTGGGGTACTTGAGTTTAAAGGGAGGCTGCTCAGTTAGAGACCCATGTGAATCACAACCCGGAGATGGCTGCCCACTGTACTGGCCTGTGCCTTCTCTGTTTGACATCTCCGACGTTGTGGGGCTGTTGTAGCCAGAGCTCACCTTCTGAAGGGATGAACTCCTCGTTGGAGGCTTTGGTTTAATTGCAAGAGGTGAAGATTGGTTCCTCTGGCTGGAGCTGAGGGGCCGGCTGAAGGCGCTGGTCTCCGAGGAGCGGAAGGCGGACACGCCGGCCGGGCTGGGAGCCCCGTCGTCCGAACTGTTGCTCTTGCTTATCTGGCTGCTGCTTCTCTGGAGACGTTCCACAGCTATGAGGTGACTCTGAGTTTCCTCCAGAATTTTTTGGGCCAACTCTTGAGGATCAAGCTTTGCATTACCGTCTTCCTGGGATTTGACGGTGCTGTCAGTCTCAGTGCTAGACTGGTCGGATTCCCCAGTATCAGAACTTGCAAGTTTCCCAACTTTTTGGAAAGGTGAATTTGGGCTGGGGATGAGAGTCATTTTAACAGGAGAATTTGGAGTGCTTATGCTCCCTTTGGAGTTGACGGACACTTTAATGCCTCCGTTCTGACTAGTTTTGGGCTGCTTGTGATCAGGGGAAAACCTTGGTTTTATGTTTTCTTGGTAATTGGCCAAAGGCTCATTGCTGATTATAGAGAAACCTTCATATTCTTCCTCATCTTTGCTGGCTGCAGTGGCTTGTGGTGACAACTGGCTCTGAGCTGCAGACCTTTGTGGATAGATATTCTTAGGCCTCTCATAATCCTGGCGTCCTCTGTGTCCTGCCCCATCCAGCACGTTCTCTGGCTTGGAAACAAAGCTCATGGAAGAAGCAATGGAGCTCAGGCTGTACACAGAAATGGCATCTGAGGCAAGGCTGTCAGGACAGGTAGGAGAGAATGGAGGGTTTTGATACTGGGGTACAGGGTTGGAAACAGACTGAGCAGAAGCCAGTGACTCCAGTGATGAGGAACTGTCCAGGCTAAGGCGCTTGGGCAGCTCTGTAGAATCTAAAAAAGAAAAGACAAGAGTATGTACAAACATGCCCCGAGATACACCATAAAATCAAATAAAACCAGGCAACATTCTATCAGAATTAAGAGAAAATGCTCCAAAACACGCTCTCAGGCTCTATGCTACTGCAGAACAACCAACTACTACTTAGGTAAGGAAAAAGAAGTGCACAGCCCAGGCAAGAACCTCTGCCCAGGTATCCTAGATCAAAGTTGTCAGTTCATTATTGTTTTATTCCTCAAAACCAAGAATGAGTCATATGTCCTCCAGCTGCTGGACTCTTAACTCCAGCTTCTGCTCAGCCAAGTCTTTCCCATACAAAAACATTTGCTGCAATCTCTGATCACATTTGGTCTGTGTGACATGGGTGTGATGTGTGACCTCTGCCAAGGTGCGAGTGTGAGATTTCAGCAGAAGCCATTCTGATCAAATCATCAGATGAGCAAGAACAAGAGCAAAAACTACTCTAAGCAGCTTTACCAAAAAGTGCCAGCAAAGATTGTAGAGCAAAGTGCATGGTCCTCCTGGTAGCTTGTTTCCCAGTTTTCAGAATGACCTCCTCTTGGCCAACTTCACAAAGGTCAAAACCTGTAGTGGGACACAGAACATAAAAATACAGCTCACAGAAAGACCTTCTGTCTCAAGTAAAAGTAATCTCATTTATAACACAGATAGAGAGGTATGACAGCCTGCAGCACCCTTGGAAGGATGACTTCACCTTTCAGTGCAGCTTGTTGTCTGTTATTTATTACTGTTTAGCACACCTTCTCCGGGTGTTGGGAGCTTTGTGGTGCTGGACTGGGAACACACACACTCATTAACAAATCACTCCTGTCAACATTTCTTTAGCTGCAAATTATTTGGAGCTGTCGGGGAATGATACAGCAAACACATCTCAGGGGACAGGGTCCTACATGCCAAACCATTTACTATTTACTGTAATTCCAGGTTTTCTCACAGAAAAGGAGGTGAAGAGCACAGACCTTGGAATTTGGCAAATGCAGGCTGGGCTGCAGGAGGCAGACAAAGGTGAAGCTGTGAGTTTCATCACTGCTTGAAGCCCCCACATGAGACACCAGCAATGGGTTTAGAGAGACAACAGGAAGAAGTTTTTTCCTACCTAGAGCTGCCAGAAACTCATGACAGCCAGGCAGCCTCCAGAGCTGGACACTGATGGAGACCTGGATTGGTGCAGAGGGGAAATCTTGCTCCTTCTCGCCTGCCTGAAGTTGAACCAGGACTTGATGCAGCTGAAGACAGCAATAGAGACATTAGCCATTCCTGACAACTCACATCACTGCTTCTCTTACAGCCACAGATAAGGCAATGCCCTTTCCCTGGACACCCTTTCCCTGGACACCCAGTTCAGCTGTTGCTCCTGAACAGAGCAGTGAGATGGGAAGGTCTGGGAAGAAGGACAGTTCAGGGACAGCAACATCAGACTGGAACAGCAGCAAAGGCAGGGACAGACCAGGGGTGAGGGCTGGGGGGTGGCCAGTGGAAACTGAGCAAGAAGGAAGCACAGCAGGAACATCTGTGAAGGGAAAGAAAAGGAAAGAGATACTCTGGGGCTGCTCACACAAATCTACCAAAGCCCATTCCATGACTGAGCCATACTCCTTATGCAAATCCTAAGAAACTCATTAACTGGGTAGAACAAGTCATATGAAACCATGGAAGACTTTCCTAATATCACCATGGCCTCCAGGAAAGAAGTTTCTCAACTGTGCCCAAGGGACAGGAGTAGCAAGCTAGAGAGAAAATGTGTTTATGAAGATCTGACACAAATTAAGATGCCAGGATCCTGTATAATTCACCAACAGAGCCAGGGGAGCAAGGATGGAAAGCCATTAATCAGGGGCCAGCTAACCTCAGGACCACCCATCTCTCACAACCCACAAAAGCTTACACAGGCCTTTTTCCACAGTAGCTCTGTGGAGCAAATCCCAGGCCTGAGAGTGGGTGCAGACACGTTGCAGCACAGGGCACGGGTCTGCAGTGACCCCGGCACGTCACCCTGCACCGCAGCGTCATCCCCGAGCACATCATACTCACCATTCCCACCACATTTTTAACAGCCTTCGGGCAGCAGGTAACAAGAAAGGAAAAGAGGAGAAAAGAACATGGGTTACTCTGTGCTGCAAAGTGCCTGTGCTGAGGAACCTTGCAGGGACACATCCGTGTGTGAACCAGCACCCTGACTGCAAGATGCTCTGTCCAGAGAAAGAAGGGGGCAGTGGGAATGGCCTGAGCTGTGAATCCAACAGCGTGGGAACAGGCAGCTGGAATCTGGGAGTGCCCAGCTCATGACAGCTCAGACACTTAGCAGGCAGACACTCAGGCCAACCCACACTCTGGCAGGAGGCTGAACATAAAACAGCCCTTCTCTTGTTTCCTCTGGGACACAGCGCTGGCGCTCAATGCAGTCAGCAATCCCTCACTTTTCCTTGCACATGCACTAGTCTCAAGTTCTCTCTTTTGTGGTTCCTGCCTTCTCTTTTACACTCAAAATAAGCATTTTCTATCCAGTGCAGCTGCTCAGGCTCCCACCTTGCTGCTTCACTAATGCCAAGAGCACCTGCTTCCCTGTGATGCTGGTCACCCACTTGGGAAAACCAATGAGCAGCACCCACTGACCAAAATGTCTGACATCCTGCTTCTGTCTGGAACAAAGTCTGCTTCCCTCAGAGCCCCAGCTGCTCACATCATGACTGCCGAGAGGCCGGAGAGGAAAAATGCAATAACCACAGAGGAGGGGAGAACTGAGCTGAAAACCAACATGGAACAGGACAGACTGGTGCAAAAGGGAATTCTGCCAGGGGTCTGGGCTATGGAAGAACATTTGCAAACCCACTGCAATATCCCTGCCAGTTTTTACTCTATGAAGCAGTGAGGAAAGAGTGAGAGTGTCTTTTGTTACTTGTGCACAGCCAACTGAATGTTCTCCCTTGGATAATTTAATTACGTGAGGCAGGGCAGCAATCACGAAGCCACCTCATTAGCACTCCAAGGCATTTAGAGCCATGGGAATGCTGTCCTCTCCTCCTCACACCCCTCAGACCTGGCCTCCCTTGGGTGGCCCTTAGGGAGATAACCCTGCAGTTAACCACACACATCTCAGGCACCAATGAGAGCCAAGGCAAGAGGCAAAACACCACCAAGGGCATTGGTCACCAAGGTAGTTGGAAATATCACATACTCGGCTGCAGATCCTAACAGGATCCTAACAGGAGCCCTTTCCTTGGAGCAGACTCATCCTAGTGGGCTGCCAGAGCCAGTCAGTGGGTAACAGAGAAGCTGGGGCTCTTGTCTGGCTTTTTGTGCAGGCTCCATGTGACCAAAGGAAAGGCAGCCCAACACCACACAGAGCCAGACCCAGCTCCCCACCACAGCACTGCCTGGAATGCTTCTGCATGGGGAAAGGGGAAAGACAGTGAGATATAGGCCCATTCCCTGTGTGAGTGTGTCCATGTACTAAAACAGGCACATGATGAAGAGAAACCTCATTACAGGAGCACTCAGGACAGTAAGAACCATGGAATGGAAAGCAGCCAGGCTGGTGGCGCAGAGAAAGGTCAGGTTAGGCTGGGCATGCTCCAGGGACTGGGGAGAGGGAGGAGTGTGAAGGGGCTGAGGGGAACAGGGAGAAGTCCCATCACCACAGGTAGCACTGCCCTTCTCCTAAAGACCAGAAATGCTTTCTGCAGAGCTGTGAGCACACACAGGAGCAGCACAGGCTCAGTGAGTTTTCTGACAGACCTTGCATTGTCCAAAGTCAGCCATATCTTGGGACTTCAGTAAATACAGCGGACAAAGAGCAGCCAACGTGGGCCCTAGGCAGGATGGCCAAACAGCAGTTAGGGCTCTGTTACTCAATTCCCCCACACTGCTGTAGGGATCATCCTTTCACTTGTCACCAAACCCCCAGTCCCAGGGCCACACAGCCCAGTAACCCACCTGCACATTCTCCTTCTGGACACACATTTTCATTCACACCAACAGGCAAGTTTAGAATTTCAACCCTCAAGTCTCCTAGCAAGCTCTGGGTTGATAAACCACGGCATCAACCATTCTGTGTATTTCTGAATTTACTGACCTGGGAAGAGCCATTTGGAACCTGGTACTGGAGGAAAACCTCCCAACTCACCCTGTTGATAAGCTGCTCTCCTGTTTCTGAAGCTGTGATAAGTTTACAAAGTGCCTGAAGTGCAGGGTTAGGCAAACCTGAAAAACATCAGTAGAAACATCTGTATCTGTTTCTTGACTGCAAGAAATGCAACAAACCTGAACAGAACACACACTCAGCTAATTCCTAAAACCTCTCCCCCACATCACTGGACAGCTCTGGAAGCAGCAGCAGTTTCCAGAAAGCAAAAGGTCTTCCCACTTTGCATCTGATGACAGGTTTCCTGACTGAGAGCTGGGAGAGAACAGTCACATCATGCTTACTTGACCCAGTAGCAAATGATTCTCATCTGTGACAAAATTTTCAGTTTACATTTACTTTTAGAACTTCTTCCCAGTCCAATACATTGATTTCATTGACGTGAAACACCCCTGTTTCACATGCTGACATCACAGCAAGGTGGGAAAGGCTGATGTCTGCCTGGTCAGGGCCCACAGCTGCCTCCTCTCACCTAGGAGGGACTGGATGGTGGTGCTGCACTGCTGCAGCCGGTCCCCAGGGTCCGAGGTTGGGAAGAACACTGCTGCTGGGAGGCCGCTGGCAGGAGGGTCCAACCGAAATCCCACTGCTGTGAGGAGTGCCTGCCAGCCTGGAATGCCACCAACTTTATTCTCCACACTCTGCTGGGAGGTGTACATGGAGTTGTGCTGCCCGTTCTGGATTCGCTGTAATGATTTCTCCACCTGTGGGGAAATGCCACAGTTTATTGTACAAGATATTGTTACTGACTGCTGCTTTTTACACCAAGAGACAGGAACAGCAGGCTGGGGTCAGCAAATCCAGCATTGATCCTGGCCTGAGGAGGACATTAATGCCTTGAAAACAGAAGCTCCAGTAACTCAGCATCCACAGTTGTAACATCACAGTGATGGGTGTCACTATTCTCTGGGAACAATAATGCCACAGGAATGTAGCAGTTTGTTTGGGATAGTTTCCTGTAAGCCTGGCAGCTGCATTTCTCCCCAAAAGATGACTTGCCTTGGGGTTCCAGCCTGCTTATTACCACACAGAGCCTGCAGCCACACAGCAAAGAGGAAAGAGATAAGAATGCCCACCAACCCAGCAACTGGGAAGACCAGCAACATTCACAGGTTTCTGTCATTCTATGGGTACTTCACACTCCTGTGAGACCACAAATGATGCGTTGGGAAGAAAAGTATTAGGAGTCATGAGTGATCATTCCAGCCACCTGGCAGTTGGCTCCAGTCCTGCTGCTCCCCAGGACAGACTGGTGGCACAGATTGGGGACAGAAGGGCCTCTTATCTTCCAAATATGCACAGACAGCAGTGACTGTGCTCTGTGTTTCCATGACTGCCATGGTCGTAGCTATTTCCCTGTATAAACAATTAATCCCAATGCTTACCTCTTAAGCAGAAACCCAATTCAACAGCTAATGCAAACCAGATGGGTCTGGGGAGGATTCTGTCACAATACAATCTAAGATTTTGCTTACTTTGCCTCTTTTTGCACTGAACACTTCCTTAGGTGTCCCAATCTTTCCACACTGACCCAGAGCCTTGCAAGAGGCTACGTCATGGCAGGGGAGAGGGGATGAAGATATATACAGATGTTGTTTCAAATGGGAGTGGCTGCAGATCAGGGTGCTGCTGTTCCACACGTGGTTCCACTCATGCCCACAGATGAGGCTGTCTCAGGACTAGATAGGAGATGGGCTGCAGTGCCCCTCGTGGTTGTGACAACGCTTCCTTTCCCTTACCAGATGAAGCAGGACACGCAGAGCATCCCGGGCCCTTTCAGGGTGCTGCAGGATCTCAGTCAGGGCCTGTCCTACCAGCGAAGAAGGGCTGTTCAGCTTCATATCACTCCCAATAAGCATGAAGCCTGCAGGATTCAGAATGAGAGACAGTCAGTCTCTTGTTGTCATGGAAAATGTTCAAACCAGACACAGATGTCCTCTGCCCTCAAGACTAGTGAACGAGTTCACTGCACCCTGCATGGGGACATTCCCTCCCCAGAGCAGCTGCCCACTCCCTGCCCAGTGGTGCAGACTGAACTTCCAGAAAGTTTCTAGATACTGCTTACAGTCCCCTGCTATTAAATCAATTGCATCTTCCTGTTCAAGCGAGCAGAAAACCACTGGATTGCAGCTAAACTTGTCCAGGCATGCTCCAGGTCTCCTCTAGAGCCACAGAAATCAACACATGCCAACAGTGGTCACAGAACAGAACTGAGAACATAAAGTTTTTGCTGTCCTGGTCAGAAACCTGTCCTGACTCATGCACCATTCAATGCCAGACTCCCCAGGTGTCAGCACAAAGAGCTCTTCATTTCCCTTCTCATTCCCACAGCAAGGATGCAGCTGCTCCTGGCTCCAGTGCTCTGTCCAAGACTCACTGGTGGAAGTCAGGGACTGTGTGTGATGAACCTGCACAGTACCATGGAAGGGGCAGTACTGAGACAGCCTGAGCAGCTGAAAGCCTCTGCTTGCTGGAAATGCCAAGCATCATGTCCATAGTCATCCTTTTTTGCCTAGGAAGTGGTTGCTTTTGGGGCTTTTTAGCAGACAGAAAAATCTTGGAAGGAAAATAAAATCCCAACTGAACTGTGGACTGTAACCTGAACTCAGCTCACACCTGGTACTACCTGAACCACATCCTAACGCTGGACTCAACATGCCTGAAATCACTGTCAGCCTGACTCATTTTAACAAGTTCTCACTCCTCCAGCCACGTGCAGTTCACACCAGAGCCATATTCACCACAGTTTCCTGAGCTAAGTAACATGGTTCTGCTGCCTGTGCAAAATCAATTTGGGGAATGCCTGCAGCTTTCAAAACCCGGGCCTCGTGCCAGGAAGAAAAATTAGGTTATCTGTAGATATCCCTGTAACAGCACTGCTCAACTCCAAGCCTTTGTCATTCCAAATCTCAACATACAGATCTAATTGAGAGGGAGCAAGCACTAGCACTGCACAAGGAGCTGACACTCCTGAGACATTCCAAATGGAAGCAAGGGAAGCCTTTCTCCTAAAAGGAACAAAAGAATAAGCCCTACAAGGTTCATGTCACAGAAATCACAGCTACTTGCTGCTCCTGCTTCTAGCAGCACTACTCCTGCCTCCTGTTGAAGTGTCACTAAATTCTCCGTGAAATTCTCCTGTATGTGTGCTCCAGCTGACTCCATCCCAAGGACAAAGGAAGCGTGAGCCTGGAGGTTTCAAACACAGAGAATGAGCTGTTGTACTGCTCTTTATTTCTTTCCAGTCATGAGACACACTTCACCTCACAACTGCTTCCAATTATACCCAATCCATACCCACCTACTGTGCACAGTGAAATGCCAGTGAGTCCCATGACACTGACATTCAGCCACACTCAGCTGAATCGGGGTCTGAGACACAGGGGCTGAATTCTGGGAAAGCACAGGGCACATGCTGCTCCCAATTACCTGCCAGCACCGCTCCTTGCTTCGCTCACACAGTCTGGCAGTTCCCTGGAAACCACATCTGATTTGTCCAGAAGAAGACTGTTCCTACCTGCCCAGTTGGCTGGATGGGAGAACTGCTTGCTGCTCTGCACGGTTTTCATTGCTTCTCCGAGCGCTGCGCTGGCTTTCATCCCGTTCAGCAGAGAGGAATAGAAGGCGTGCACAAACATTTTGGAAGCGGCCACGGGAATGGGCCAGAGAGACACAAGGACACATTGAGCCCCAGCAGCCAGGAATGCTCTTGTCAAACCAATGACTCCATCAGAAGTGACTTTGCTGTTGGACTCTTGGTAAGAGCCAAGGACCACTAGCTTGACAGGAAGACGCAGATCCAGCACATCAGCTGCTGTAAGCAGGAACTCCTGAAGAGGAGGACAGTCCGAGATGCTCTCCACATCACTGGCATCATCCTGCATCCTAAGAGATTCTGGGATTGTGTAGGGGTTCCCAAAAGAACTCTTGCTGCTGGCTGGATTGCTGTCAGTGTTGGGTGTCAGGACCAAAGCAGCCAGTTTCCAGGAGACGTGGGTTGCAAAATGGACACATTCTGCCTGAGTGAGGGCACTCATGACTCTCTCTTTTGTGGATGAGCTGCCAACGAGGGGCTGGCAGCCGAGTAACTCAGATACCATATAAGCCTCCTCTTCTGCAGAGGGCATAGGTCCCCACAGCCACCTGTCCATAACTGCTGAAGGGAGTTTGGGATTTCCTATAACAGCTGCCATTGAGGTAGAACTGGAGTAAGCAGGAGTATTCTTCCTCACATGGGACTACACAGAGAAAGAGAAAGAGAAAATGGGGTTCAAAGATCCGGTTTTTATGGTGCTGGTAATAAAATATCCTGTCCCTTTGGCTCTAAGCAGAAATCTCTTTGTCCTAATTACAGGAAGAGTGCAATTCTTTAGTTTCTTCTGTTTAACTATTCCAAGGAACACCTCCATTTGCGTCTGGTCAAAACTTCTATCCCCAGATCTTGGGTGAGCAGATGGGTAAGAACAGAAAGCAACAGATATAGCAAAGGGCCCTTTGAGGGTTGCAGCAGAGCTAGAAGCATAAAGAAGATTCCAGGTTCTCACATTACTGGAACACTACCTGCAATCACTCACCAAGTGGCTCCTTGTACCTGTATTTCCAAGATCAGTGTCAGCACTGCCAGCAGAAGGTGCAGCATGCAGCTGATACTGAATTGAATAGCAGTAATGCTGACAAGGTTCAGACCCTTTTGCTGCTCCACTGACTGTGTTTAACCCAGGGCAAACCAAGATGTGCAGCAAAGCATTGCCCAGCAACAGCAAATGTGACTTGGTGCACTCTCCCTGATATCTGGGCATTAGAAATGCTGTTGCCAAACCTTAGCAGGAAGATACTTCTGCAGGATTCACCTGTGGGATTTGCTTTCCCTCACAGCTTTGGTGTCCTGAGACATTAGTGGCCTTCCCCACTCAGAACACTAAAATGGAGGTGAACATACCAGCAAAATGACAGGACAGTCAGCTTGGCAAGGAAGCTCAGCACAGATCACAGACACCTACATCTCTGTAGTCTGCCATGTAGTTCCACACCCAGCACATGCAATCCTTTAGAGGAGGATATCCCAATGATCCAATCCTCTTGTCCTTCCTGGCATGCCTGGGGCTGTGATTTTATGCTGCAGGAACTACATCAGAACCTACTTCAGAGCTGTGGTGCTCAGCGTGCTCCTCAGCCCCAGGGAGGCCTGTTTGTGGTTTCTGTTCTCGTGTCTGGCACAGCAGGACAGAGCTGCTGCTTTCTGAGCATGTACCAGGCACCCACAGGAGAGGTTCTGTGAGAGAGGTTTCATAAGCAGTGTCAGACCTTGGAGCTGGGATTCAGTGACTGGATGGAGGGCACTGCAATGAGGCTGAAGCGCTCGTAGAGGTACTCGTTGGAGGAACTGCCCTTCAGCAGAGCAAAAGGAATGAGGTACAGCTCTCCCTCCAGAACCAGGATCAGCTGACGGTGGCGGCCAACAGGCCCACTGGAATGCATCAAACCCTGATAAAAAAGGAGAGAGAATTAATTAGTTTGGCCCTTTCAATCCATCAGTGTCCCTGCCTGCACTTCCCAAGCATCAGGCTCTAGTCAGGGTTTGGAAGCATCCACATCAGAACCCCACTGTGTGTGACAGATGAGCACATGTCCTGTGCTGCTGGACTGCCGCTCACCTATGCCCAGTCAGCTCCACTGAGAGGAGTGAGTGCTGAGTGTGCTGACCCTTATGGGTCATCATCCTGGCCTCAGCCCATGTGGGGCCCAGCCCCACCCTTCTACTGCAGCTCCTTCCACTTCAGCCTGAAACCTTGGCTAACTCCAAACATGTATGTCTTGCCAGTATTGTCATCACCTTATGCTTTGTGAGAGAATATTCTTTCTGATGCTGATTTCTAAATAGGCATTTCCTCTGAAGAGTGAACAACCTACAGAGATTATGCCCATGGCCTGCACTTCCACACACTTGACGTAGTCATCAACCCAGAATCACCAGATGATCTAACCAGAAAGCATCTTATGGATGGAGAAGTGAAGCAGAGAGATTAGTCAATAGGGAACATGCAGCTGGGCACAAAAAGTGGCAACTGCTCCTGGTCCGATGTAACTGTGGAAATTTATTAATCTAGTGTATCATAAAAGCAATGTTTTCACCCCAGGAAAGAGTAACTTCACTGAAATTTGCTCCAGCTTAAACACTGGCAGCCCACAAAAAAAAAAAAGTATGCAGGACTAGATCCTTGACTCCTGAGTCTCAACTCTAGATGGTGTCTAAGGCCCCTTCAAACCCGGACTGTTCTGTGAAAATACCACAGAATACCACCCCCAAGCTGTCTGTTCCTGCTTTCCCACACTGAGAGGGTTTTGCTGAGTGTCTGTGCCAAAGGCTTACTCCTTCCATGGGTCCTATCAGTAAGTCGTAGAGAGCACGGAGTGGGGGTTTGCTGAAAGAACTCTGCCTCCTTGGAAGTGATGATGTTCCATCCTTAACAGGAGACACAGTACTGCTGAACAGGCTGGTCATGCTCTGGCAGCTCCTGTGGACAAAAGCCAAGAGAGAGGTTAGCTGCAGGAATCTGAGCTGCCCTATGGCTGCCCTGACTTCTGACAGTGACACGAGCTGGGCCGTGTCATCCAGGGGAGCTCTGCTCTGTGAGATGCTTCATGGGAGGGCTGCAGTGAACAGTGACATTAATGGCAGGATGAATCAGCTGCAGACATTGCTGTGGAGTTTCTCTACACACTCCAGTGCCTGAAGTGCTGCTCCCAGTTGCTGCTGCACACCTATGAGTAGCAGCTGTGTGCAGGCAGGCATGAGACCCACTGACAACTGACCGCAGTCACGGGAGGATTTACACTTGGGTTGTGCACCAGCTGACCTGGTGTGATACCTGAGGAAATGTGACAACAGGCAAACCACGAGACAGCAAGATCCTGCCTGCACTTCTACCACTGCTGTGCAACACCTGGTGCCCATTTCTGAAATTCACACAGTTCTGCATGTGATCTCCTGGCATCAGCAACCACAAGTTACTGCCCTGCTGAGGAAATGAAGCTGCTCCATTCTGGGCTCACTAGTCCAGCAGCTGTGCTCCCCAGAAATGTTACCCTGAAACAACCATTTTACATGGAAAGGGTAACTTTCCAGAAAATTTTAGCAGGTGCACCTCAAAGAAAAGGCAGGCAGGCCTGGGACATACCCCAACCCTTTGTGACACATACCAACACACAGGCTCAGAAAATTGCATTTTCCCCTCTCTTTCTCTCCTCAGCTGCTGCAACCAGCCTCCTGACCCAGCTAAAACCTATAGTTCTCTGAAGAAAAAAATGCTCTTACCACCCACAAGGAATTTCCATCTTATGGGCACATAGGAATAATCTCAGAATGTCAACAGAAGCCTGGTGTCTGGCTGCCCATGCTCTCTGACCCAGAGACTCCAGTGACAGTACTAGCATGCTGCTACTGCTGCTTAGAGCTGCTGAAAACTCATCTGGGGCACTTGTGCAACAGGGGATCAGCACAAGCTTGGCACTGTGTGCTCCCCTCAGACCCATCTGCCCTGCTCCACTGTGGCACCTGACTGAGCCAGCATGCTTGGCAGGGCTCAGCTTTATGGGGCACAGATTTCAAAATCGGATCAGGGAGGAAAATCTGTGCAGGGATACCCCAGTCCTCCCTCAGGACCTTGTGCCCTGATCCTTCCTGAGCAGCTCATTGGCAGCAAGCAGCACTTGCCAGCCCCACAGCCCATGTTCAGTGATTGTTACACACTCATTTACTGCAGGGAACAGGGGCTTGATTACTCCAATCAGCAAAGCCCTCCTTCATCTTGGGTTTCCCAGCCAAGCAGATCTAGATTTATTTCTTCACCACTCGGATTGCTTTTTATGAGAACAAAACCAAGGAAGGACCATAAATCTCTCACATCTCCTGCCTCTGTGTGTGTGGGGGGGTGTAGGTGTGTAAACAAAGAGTGAGCAAATCCACAGGGGAGGATGGATAGATCTCTTGTGCCAGGTGGAGCTGACCAGGAGCCCTGGCCAGCCCATCCTTTCCTCCCAAAGAAACCAACAAAAGGCTCCAGGTGCACCGATGATTTCTACTTTGCTCTTGCAATGCAGAGGATCCCCTGATGTCTGAACAGTGAAATCTCTCATTTGGAAGCCTCTGCTCAGGCTCTGCAGCGCTGCTGATTTATAACCCTTTGTACAGGCAGCCTGGCCTGCAGCAAGCAGAGAAACAGCACAAACAGCCCGGGCTTAGCTCTGCTCCCTCCCTTTGTGTTGGAGATGCAGGAACAAAGCAAAGCCTCAGAGAACAGGGGAGAAAGCTGTGCTGTGCAAGCCTTGGGTCAGGCTGACCCTGCTGACCATCAGCCCCACAGGTGCTGGCTCTGCCTGCTGAGGATGAGTGGCTGGGCCCAGGCAGAAAGGAGGGATTCACCCCAGAACCAGCACGGAGCTGCTCCTGCCTTGGCACTAATTAGGACTTTGGACAAGTCAAATACTCCCCATGACCAAGCACAGCCATTGGGAGGGCTGGGAGTCAGGCATGGTGCTGCAGGGGTCTGACAGCCTTGGGAAACTGGATACCCATCCAGCCTTCCTCCAAGAGACTCCTTCCTAAAAATGCAGCTCTAAATCCACATTCAGGACCTTTGACACACACACACACACCGTACAAAGCTGTGGGAAGCTCCAGAGAACAGGCAGATCTGAGCTCCCTGTGGATCCTTTCAAGGATCCACAAGTATCTCCAGAACCCACCAGCGGTTGCAAAAAACCCACAGCCCACCCAGCACTCTCTGCCAGGGTGGTCTGCATGCCAGCAGCTGCAGCACTGCACCCCTGATGGCAGAGAACCACCACAGAAAGGACTCCCCAACCCCCCAGGGATGCCCCCATCTCTCTGCTCTGAAGAGGGTCAGCTGTATGGCTCTCCAGGACAAGCTGTCAGGCCCTGAGGGCAGTAATAAGCTTCAGTGACCCTGATCAGTTTGCCCTGCCTAAGGAGCAGAGAAAATAGAAGCTGCAAGAAGACACGAGCCACTGTGGCTATCTTGGTGGCTGTACCAGTGGCATCCTCAGCTCAGACAGCCTTTGCCCAGTCCTGAAATCACCACAGTGATCCTTCAGTGCTTCTTTCTCCTCTGAAGTCCATTTATTCTCAGAAGTTCCCTAAGTGAACTGCCAGCCCTCCAAGTTTGCTTCTCTAAGCAGAAGTGCAAAAAAAATCATACTGTTCTCTGCTTATAAGCACCTACCCTGAATTCAGGGCTCAGCAAGCCAGCTGCAAACAGATGTGGGAGTGTTAGCTCCATCCCCAGACACCCAGTATTCCCCCCACCACTGGCAAAAGGAGAGAGGCAGGCAGAGAGGCCATCCAGGGGTGCCTCAGCATCTTTTCACCTCAGTGCTCATGGCAAGAACATCGCAGACACGGCTGCTTCTAATGCTCCCCCTGATTCTCTTCTGAGGGTGCTTTTAGTTAAATGCCCAAGATGCCCCATCCCTGGGCTGCTCCTGAGAGCTCCAAACTACTTACTTGACAAGACACCTGAGCTAAACTCCGAGGCCTGGATTCAAAGTAATGTGTGTGGCTCCTGTGGAGCAGAAAGACAGAGATGCTGCATGGTTGGCCACTGCAGTGTTCCTGAGGATTAGCATTCCCTGGAACAGAATCACATCCTATTTTCCCCTGTAATCAGAGGAACAATCTCCTGTCTTTCTAAGCCTGGTGAACTAGCAAAATATCTCAGCAGTTCTGGGGATCTGCCTGTGTGATCCAAAACTAGCAAGTACTCATAAGTCCTTCATCAGTGCAGCAGCTTGAACAGATATGCCTGTGGATTCTAAGCAGAAAACCAGGCCAGTTGCTGGTGCCAGCAGGCAGCTCCCAGTTCAGTGGGGATGCTGTCACAGTTCACAAGCTTCAGTGGTGGCTCACAACACTCCAGGCTGATCACATTTGCTTTTCCAGCTGAGAAAGGCCTAGGGTATCCTGTGCTCATAAACCACGATGGAGCACGGATCCAGTCAGAAACCCTGGGTTGCATCACGCAGCCACACTGGAAAAATTCTGTCTTCAATTTTCTTTCCAAATGGTTGCCCTAAGCCCTGATCAGCACAGTCATGTGAAAGGCTGAGAACAAGTTTTAAGAGGCAGAAAACAAGTGAAGACTTGCAGCTAATACAGTCCTGTGACTCTGGAAATGCAGCATATTCCCAGCTAATTGGGACTGAGATAAACAGAAACATGTATTTCCATAACAAGTGTGCAGGAGAGAGCTCCAAGTTCCACATCTCACACACAGCAGGGACAAAACAGTGCTCCCCTGCAAGTGCCTGGAGTCTCAAAATCAGCACTTGGCCAGGAGAAGAGCAAATTCGGACCAGCTGCTCCTTCGGACAGACATCAGTTACAACTGGAACCAGTCCTTGCTGGCTCTTCCCTTGAGCATTGGCACTGGCTGCACCTAAACTTGCAATTTAGAGAGAAGCCCATCACCAAGACATCCCCTGCTTGCTGATCCCCACAGCAGTGATGCATTCTCACCTGTTTAACAGGTTGTTCCTGCTGACCATCCTCAGGAAGCCGGTTGGATCAGTCATTGAGTTCAGCTTGTTATTCATCTCCTCAAACTGCTGGTCCATGATATCCCCAGCTTCACTCTCTGTCTCACTGCTAGCACAGGCTCTGGGGAGGAATCAGTGAGATGAAGGGGTCATTGATGCGAGAAAGAGCAACAGCTTGATGACAAATGCTTGGCCAGTTTGAGCAAAAATGTTTTTCAAACAGAAGCTCAACCAAACACTAATGCCAAATCTTCCCTGGCTGCCTTTTGTCAGGCATACAAGACATTACCAGCCCCATCTCTCCTCCTCTTCTGGGATTCCTAAAGGTTTATTGAGTGGCACACAGGGGTGGGAGTGCAGGACTCAATATCTGTGCACTGCGGGCAGGGACTTCTTAAGCTGCAGCACCACACTGAAAAGCTGGGTCTGCAGCAAACACCAGCTCAACCCTTATCTGCCTGAGAACACGTGTGAGCACATCAATTTCAGATCTCCACAGAAACTTCAAGCTCCACATGCTTCCTTCACTGGCCAAGAGTGACATAGCAGAGGGAGCTGTGTTGCCACTCCTGTTATACAAAGAAGGAAAGCACAGAACAATTTACTCTATCAATGCTCCAAGTGTAGCAGCACTACAGAGCTCTAAATTCCAACAGCTCTAAATTCCCAGTCTCATGACATTAATATGTGAATTTTCTCAGTGCAATTGGGGTGCTTGGGTTGGGCTCAGTGAGCATTTTGCATGTGAATCATTCTTTCTATTTTGTGCACTTTTGTTATTAATGTTGTTGCTGTTACTGTTTTCTGGTCTCATTCCTGCTTCCAGTAAATTGTTCATATCTCAACACATGATATTCACCTTTTGTGCCTCCAATTCCCTTCTCCAGCCACCAGAAGGAGGAAGAGAGAGGGAGGGAGCAAGCAAACAGCATTGGGGTTTGAAGAGTCTCAGTGGGAAAACTGAACTGGGGACTACCATCCCTAAACCACAACAATGGCACGTCACAAACCTTGGAATTTGTACACTTAAGATAAACATAGATGCTACCTCCTGAAGCCTCCTTGCATCTCATTCCTGTTTCCTTTTGGGTTCCTGACAGCTTGGAGCTTCTCCTCAAGGGCATGTTTCCCAATAAAGGGTACAGGAATTAAATGAACACACAACCCATACTTGTGCAGGCAACTAGAGCTGTACCTCTGTTGCTGCATGGATCATGGATGTCTTGTTAGTGAATTTCCCAGTCAATGTGATTTACAACCTGGTAAGTCCTGACAGAAGCCAATCACTTCATGAACACTGAAATGGGGACAGCTGAACCACAGACAGGGGGATTAAAAAAAAATAGGGGAAAAAGGGAAAAGAAAAGGTTGTCAACAGCTTCTTTTCCTCACATTTCCTGCACATTTTTCCTCCAGCTGAGGCATGCTCAGCTCTGAGTCCTGGCACAGTTTGGAGTAACACAGCTCCTTAAAGAGGCAAAAATCTTGAGTTCATGAACCCAAGAGAGCAGGTCACATGCTCTCCCTAAAGAGAGCAGAGTCTGTCCCACTCAAGTTCAAGCAGACTTTAAAATCCCTTACCCTTTTTTTTTTTTTGCAAGAATGCATTGCTTTGAGGATTAATTAGACCAGCTGAAAAGAATCCTTTCTAGCAGAACCTGAAGGCTGCAGTGTGGAACTGAACATCCTGTGCATCCCTTCCTCTCCAGTAAGTGTGAAGATGTGCTCTGGAGACACAGCTGAACCTCTAACCCTGCTCCACAGCTGCATGGACAGCACCAGCACTTCAACCTGAACCCCAGAGCACTCCAGCAAGCCAGGGACTGAGCAGGCAAGCTCCCTCACATGTGCTGTACACATTCCCACCCTGCTGCTCTCCGGTGCTGGGCAGAGTGCAGGGGCTGCGACCGAGGCTGGCAGCTTCTGCTGGGACCCTGGGGGGCTGGAAAGCAGTGGAATCAGCAGGGCTGGGGGGAAGCACTTGAACCACATGGGGAAGAAGTTTCAAAGTAGAAAGTGATGCTCACCCACATGGAACAGCCAAGATTTGTTTGTTTGATTCCCTGTGCATGATTTTGACATGGGGAAAGAATGTCTGCCTATGATCATACCACACTGGTCCAAGGATCTTGGAGATAAGATCCAGAACCCTAAACCAAAAACACACCCCCTACCATCACCACGAAGTGAGGAAGAAGCTGACAACCCAGCAAATTAAAAACTCATCCCAGAACATAAAGACTGAAGGACCGCCTTTGCCAGGAGGAGAATCTGTGGTGACAAATAGTTAATGAAACTAAAAACTGTATCTGCAAAACTGCTGCATGAGGCCCAACTGCAGATTTCAGCTGTGGATCTTGTGTATCTGCATGTCTGCAGGGTAAGACTCAACAATCAACATGTGGGTTCTAAATTATTTACTCAGCTACAGCCACAAGCCACATCGGGGGGGTGGTTAGAATTCCTATGGTATTTGCAGATTTTCAAAGCAAAACAATGAAAGAGAACTCATTACACTGGAAACTGTAAGCAGAATGAAATCTGTCCATATATAGTCAGACATGGCACCTGCCTCCTCATATAATCTACAGATTCACCACACAGCCTGTGGGTTTGGATCTTATTTGTGTGTGCATACAATTGCTTGGCAGGAAAATAATCATGGATACACAAACAAAGCCGTTTTTTTGTTGCTGCACTGAAAATTTGCCCCCTCTCTGACTCTCAGTTCTCAGACTTCTCAGCCAATTACATTCTAAAATGTTATAAATTCGGGTGGGAGAGCAGAGACCAGGATGTCAGACTCCCTGATCCCAACTCACCTTGTGTAGTAGGAATCCACTCCCAGAGCCTCCCGCACGCTGGAGATGTGCTGCTCCAGGGCCGAGTTTGTCAGTGTCTGCAGGGCCACGCTGTTGGCTTCATGGAAGTCCCCAGCATTTTCTGTCAGGCTGTCACCCAGATAATACTCATGGAATTTCAGAATTCCTGCAAGGCACCAGAATCAGGAGGTTATTCCTGCAGGGCTAGAACACTGCTGCCAGCAGCTGTCTAAGAAAATGGCACAGCCCCAAGCAGTTGGCATTTTCAGCATAAGTGGGGCAAAGTGCTCTGTGCCAGGTCTTCACTGAACTTCTCCAGCATTTCCAGACTTGTTTTTAAAATCTGGGTTTGTACTTTGCAGATAATGGCTCAAAGGTACAAAGGCAGAGGAGAGCTTTTATGAGATGCTCAGAATGCCTTTGCTACTGCAGCACTCATATAAATTATAAACCAGATCTTCCATACAAGCCCCTACTAGAGTAATTCACATTTCAATTGATGCACATGAAAAATACCTATGAATAGCCTCTGAGCAAATTAACTGAACACACAAGGCTGAACAAGAGTGTTGTTACTACAGCAGAACCTGCTCACATCACACAGTGAGGAAAGAAGATGGATTAAAGCACAGTGAATTATTAAAAGATAGCATTTCACAATGGGTAAACCAGATAAAAGCCACTTCCTGTTTTGCTGAAATTCCACTGCTACTGCAGATAAAACCTTCCTACTTTCAGACTGGTCTATTCTTCCTGATATAATTAATTCTGCAGCCTGTGATCAACAGTAAAAGGCTGCATCAATTATTACACCAGTTAGGGAAGAGCAGAGGAACAAAGAATAAAGCAACTCCTCCTGCAGCAACAGCAGCAAACACAGCAAGAGCCAAGAGGCTCTGAGGGTTCCAAGTCAGTGGGACAATGAGGACCCTGGGCTGCCACTGTCAGTGAACAAGAACAGGTCACCATGGCTGCTCCAGAGTTGCTACTGAAGAGCTGCCAGCAAAGCTTCTTGAGCAAACCCCTGAAATACCACAGCTTGTCCCCTTCCCATCACCTGACAGAACCCTCAAAGAGGCAGTCACAAACCCATGGACTCAAACACTGCAACCGCTTTTCTCCAAGACTCACTTTGGGCAAGGAGGAGACTGATCATGAAGACCAGGGGCAAACCCTGCACTTGATCCATACAATTTTAATAAGCTCAGCCTGATTGTGATACTACTGAATTATTGGCATTTTATTGTGCAAATTACAGGCCTGAAGAGCCAATTAGTGACTGGATGCAGGACAATACCATCTTACACTCAGACATGCAACACTGCAAAACACCCCAAAAAGTGTCTCTTCCAACCACTGTCATCCCATCTAAGTCAGGCATGCGTGAGCGCTTGCTTCCCTCCCTGAAGCATTTTTCATGCAATCTAAATAGTGCTTTTTATCTCTTTAGCTTTGTCATGATGAAGGGCTGCAATTATTAAATTATATCCAGAAAGAACTTGTTAAAATTTACAGTCATCACTTTATTAGATAATGAATAACAGCTGTCTGCAAAAAGCAATCCTCTTCAAATTAATCCTCCTTGCTCCTCTGTGATAAGTGTTTCCACATTCATGTGAGGATCAGGCAGTTCAATGGCATATCAGGAAGTGGGGATGCCCTTCTGTTTGCTGCAATCCGCTTCACTGAATAAACCTCAAAAGCTTTTGGAAGAATAAAGCATGGAAATATAATTAAAGTAGGGTTTCTTAGGCACAGAAGATTCTCACAGAGCCAAGATACTTGGAATTTCATTACTCTTCTATTCTGCCCTGTGGGAAATATATACAGATTGGAGATTGAAAAATGAAAATATTAAACATGTGAAACATTTCCATCTCCAGGTGAACATCAAAGTCCTGAATAAGCACTTGTGAGTCATTACTGCTACGGCTGTGTCGTAGCTTTTAGTCTATTCAGCTTTAAGGTACTAGATGGAAATTATTCCCTTCCTACATTCACTCTGGTCCCAAATTCATTCCTATTCTCCCTTTATAAGACCTGTTCCCAGGTTCTCGTCTCCACAAAGGAGCTCACCTGCCCCAGGAGCCAGCAGCCAGCTGTACAGATAACCTGCAGCCAGTGAGTAGTAGAGAACAAGTCCCCTCTGGCCATTCACAGTCTCCAGGACCTGGTCAAGGGTCACAGGAGAATAGGGATCCGAGTCCTGCTGCCCAGTCTGACGCTCCACGAGCAGGTCAGCAAAAGCCCTCGTTCGTCCTCTCTCTGCTACTGCCAGTGCCTCATCATGGTGACCTGAAAAGAAAAAGCCATCTCTCAGACCCGACACAAGCATGGTCTGCAGTGCCATGTTCATGGAACAGGGACAGTTGCTATCCCAATCCCAGTGGAAACCTGGGAAAAAGCAGTGTCACCTATTTCCCAACAGGGCAGTCTCTGCACTGGAACACAGCCCCACAGAACATATTTGCTGCAGGCAATAACACAACAAGCCACAGAAAGGCAAATCAACGGAGGAAGCAAGGAAGAACCAAAGGTGCCCAAAACCCAAAGACAGACACCCACGTTGCTGTCCAGGAACAGAAATGCTGTTTTGTGTCATACAGCTGCGGAGCAAAGGACACATCAGGAACTGCCACCTCATAAGTCCAGCTAAACTCCTGGCATGAGCCTGGAGTTCAGCCTCAGCATCTGAAGGCATCTCTTACCCAGACTGACAAGGACTCGCTGCAGGGCCTGATAGGAGGACGTCTGCAGGTCGAAGAGTGACAGCTTGTAATCCGTGCTCAGCTGCACCTCGTGCCGGATGGTTTCAAACAGCGCGGAGGCCCGGTACAGCTGGAGGGAAAACAGCCACAGTGACTTCCTCATGGACACTGCACAAAGCACTGGCTGGCAAAGCACCATGATCCAGGGCAAGCATCCCCCCAGTGACTTCCTTATGGACACTGCACAAAGCACTGGCTGGGAAAGCACCATGATCCAGGGCAAGCATCCCCTCAGTGACTTCCTCATGGACACTGCACAAAGCACTGGCTAGGAAAGCACCATGATCCAGGGCAAGCATCCCCTCAGGCTGGGGAGGTCTGGCTCAGACCCTCCCTGGGAAGCACCAGATGTTTTCTTCCCGGAGAATAGGAATGACCCACAGGGTTTGGAGGACACAAGCCCCCCAGCACAGGGCAGACCATGACAGTGTACCTGGTGTTGGGACTCCTCCAGGTTCCCACTCGCCCAGAGGGAGAGGCCAAGGCCATGACGGATTTTTGCTTCATCTTCTCTGCGTCCCAGCTGCTCTGCCAGCCTCAGTCCTGAAAAGGAGTCAGAGTCAGAGAGTGCCAGAGGGGAGAAGGGGCTGTGGCCTCAGTCCCATGGGGGTCCCATGCAGGCAGAGACAGCTGTGGAGCTGCTGGCACTGGGACAGCAAGTGGGGCAGTGGCAGGGGTGGGATGGTGAGCAGGGCAGGGACAGCACCAGGATGACAAGTGGGGCAGTACCAGTGCAGGGCAGCTACTGCCAGCCCTCCCATCAGCACCAGCATGAAAGGTGACAGATACTTCCATGGACTGAGCCCTCCCTAAGTGAGCTTAAAAGAGCCATCCCCTGAGACACACTCAGAGAGCCCCTATCAGAAAGTTCAACATTTAAACCCTAAAAGCCACACAAAGAAAACCACACTGAGCTGTCAAACACTGCCAGAAAAGACACCTCTTGCCATGTTACTGGCTTGTTTCCCACCAGCTCTCCCCAGCCCTCTGGCAGGCTCTGCATGGTTTAAGAGCTGAGCCAGAGCAGAGGGCAGGGGCCTGGCCTGAATGACCTGGAGCTCATTTCACTTCCAGCAGCACATTCTGTGTTGTTCCCGCTTCCACACTCCAAACCTCTCGCCTTGGTGGCCTCTGCTGACAACAGGGACACCTCCTCTGAGGCACCTCAGGTTTCCCCCAGCCTGGGGAGCAGGGCCCTGGCTGTCACCACGCAGCTCAGCAGCAGCTAGCATTCCCAGGCTGTGCAGGAATTCTGCAGCACACCAGGAGAAGGAGCTGTGTTTCATTTCTCCCCTTCTAACAGCATATTGGAATCCTGCCAAGGTCAGTTTCATGAAAACCAAACTAACTGATGTAATACATCCTTCAGCCTCCAGCTTCATACACTCCAGCTACATTGCTCATCTGCTGCCTCAGAGCCCATAGCTTGATCAGCTGCTGCCTGCATGCTGGAGCCCCTTGAAGCAGCACAGCTCCCAGGCCAGGGCTGACCCAGCGCTTAGCAGTGGCAGACAGCTCCTGGACACCTCAGGCTGAATCTCCCTCAGCTCTCTACCAAACAGCACTTGGTTTTACTCAGACTTTAGTGACACTCACCCACTTTGTCTCACTCCTAGGTGAACATATTAGAAGACCCAGGTGGCTACCAGCAAGGCATAAATCTCTGCTAACAGACCTCTCAGGATCAGAGAGATTCGTCATAATCCCCCGTGGTTTTCCCAGAGCCAGATCCTGGTATGCAATGCCATTTATAGGGAAGGTTTGCACCTTCTAGGTTCAGGCACAAATGAGCTTTACAAAAAGACTCTACTAAGTACAGTCTGGATTCATGCTCTGAGGTATCTAACATGATCCCAGGAAGGCACAGATCATGCTTTGTCTAGAGGACACCAGGAAGGCTCCAACTGAGATGGCACGCTGACCTTAACAGCTCCACAGACAGCTGCTCAGCAGTAGCTACGGATGTTTGCAAGAGCTTCTGCATCAAAGGCCGCTGTCAAACACATCCTGTTAGAGCCATGTTTACAGTACCTCACCTCTCCACGTCTTCAGGTCTCCCTTCCACCCTTCTGACCCTACCACCGCATGCTCTGTTGTGAATCTCAGCCTCTTACCTTCCTGCAAGTACATCACAGCCTGAGAGTAGTTCTGTAAAGCATGATGAGTCCTCCCCAGGCTGCTGTAAGACACAGTTTTGGCTACAAGGTCGTTCATTTGTGCTGCAATGCTGAGGTGCTGCTCCTGATAAACCACTGCCCTCTCGTAGGTGCCCAAGGACTCGTAGGTGAGGCCCAGGTTGCCGTAAGCCCTGCCCTGGCCGGCGGGGTTGTTGGTCTCCTCGGCGATCTGCAGGTCCAGCTGGTGGTACTGCAGGGCTGTCTCGTACTCGCCCATCTGCTGGTAGACCCCGCCGAGGCCGCAGGCAGCGTCGCTCTCCAGGGCCCGGTCCTTCATCTCCCGAGCGATGCTCAGCTGCCGCTCCAGGCAGGAGATGGCTTGCTCGTAGTTGCCCAGCTGGCTGTGCAGGCTCCCCAGCTCCCCGTAGGCCTGGGCTTTGTTAAATGCCTCCCCCAGCTCGTGTGCCACTACAAGCCTCTTCTCAAAGCACACCAGAGCCTGCTGTAAACTTCCCATAGCCCTACAAGGGAAGAAAACAGCAGTGTTTATTTTGCTGGTATTTCCCTTAGAGAAGGTGTTTTGCCATTTCCCCTGCAGGCCAGCTCTAACCTTCCAGGCAGAGGCTTTCCCCCAGGAGACATCCCCAGCACTTCTGAATCAACCTCCTTCTCTCTGGGCAGGGACATCAGCTTCATAATTTGAGCTGACAGCATAGTCCTCAGCACCCACAGGACTCTAACTCATTCCTGTGTTACATCCCTGTGCGTGTGTGCCAAGGCCCCCAAGCACATCCCATCAGCACCACACCACATGGACTGTACTTGTACTTCCCTGGCATCAGAACACACGTGCAGCTCCTTACCTGTGCCCACTGCCCAAGCCTCGATAGGCCTTTGCCTGATCTTGCATGCGGTTCAAGCTTTGAGCCACAGACAGGTACTGCTCATAATACTTTATAGCTTCCTCAAAATCTCCCAGAGCCTCGTAACAATCTCCCAGGTTCCCGTATGCTCGGCCCCGATCCAGCACGGACTCATTGCCGCTGAGCTGCTGCAGCATGGCCAGCTGCTGTTCAAAGTAGCCAATCGCTTCCTCCATGACATTCATGTTCATCTTGGTAATGCCCATGTTACCGTACACCTGGGCTTCGATGCTGGGGTCCTTCAACTTCTGCCCCAGCTCCAGCTGTTCTTCATAGCACTTGAAAGCCATGGTGTACTTCCCAAGTGACATATACACTGCAGCAAGGTGACCGTGTGCTCTGCATTCACCTGACATATCCCCCAGCTCCTGGTACACCTCCAGCTCCTGCGTGTGGTAACCTAAAGCCTTGTCACACTTCTGTACCATCCTGTATGCAGAGCCCAGGGCTGCATAGGCATTGGCTTCCAGTCTCCTGTCTTTAACATGATGGGCTAAGCTCAACTGCTGCTCATAAAATTTTATTGCACCATGTACATCTCTTTTACAGACAAAAATATCCCCCAAGTTCCCCAGAGCTCGGAATTTGGCCTGGGAATTGTTCAGAGACTGTGCCAGGGACAACAGGTACTTTTGACACTCCTCTGCTTTGCTGAAGTCCATCAAGGCTTTGAAGGCCAGGCCCAGGTTGCAATAGGCTTTGGCTTGGCTCAGCTTGTCATGAAGATCCTTTGCCAAGGCAAGATCCTGCTCGTAGTACTTAACAGCTTCCTCATAGTTGCCGAGGCAATAATGGGCATAGCCAAGGTTATGGCAAACCTTCCCTTCCCCTTCCATGTCCTGCAGCTCCGGGGACAAGCGCAGGTACTGCTCGTAGTACGGGGCTGCCTGCACGTACTCTCCTCGCGAGCAGTGGAAGTTGCCCAAATTGCTGAGGGCTCGCGCTTCGCTCTGGATGTCCCGCAGCTCCCGGGCGATGTTGAGATGATTTTGGTAGTGCTGCAGAGCGCGGTCGTGGGCACCCAGCGCCTGATAGGCGACTGCCAAGTTCCCGTGCGTGGATGCCTGAGAAGCGCGGTCGTTGACCTCCATGGAAATCTGCAGCTCCTGCCGGTGGTATTTGACAGCCTGGTCGTACATGCCCAGGGCATTGTAAGCGTTGCCCATGTTGCCGTAGGCCCGGCCTTGGGCCGCGTAATCACTCAGCTCCTGCGCTATGGACAGGTGTGCCTTGTGCAGCCGCAGCGCGGTGTCGTAGTCGCCTTTCATCTGGTGAATGATTCCTGAAAAACACCACCAATGAGCTCCACAAACACAGCACCCTGCCCAGCAGGACTGCCTGCAGCCTGGCCCCTTCCCTGGCTCTTCACACATGGCAGCCCCATCCCTTCCCCAGAGCATCGGCCCGGCCCGGGGAAGGTTTAGATTTTATGCTATACTAAAGCACACAATCACCACAACAACCGGACAGTCTGGCCTTATAAAATTGCTGGTTTTTCCGTAAGTAGTACCTGGTGGCTCCGGAGCTCAGACTCAACACATTGAGTGAGACAGCACTTGCAGTTGCTTTTCAATTTCAGTTGAATCATCTTGCATTTGTTATGAGACATGGGAACAGGAGCTCTGATTCTGCTGATGATACCACCTACACTCCAATTAAGCTCTGTGCTAATAATGCCTGTGGCTACTTTGCAACCACCTGTGAACAAACCTAGAGGTTTGGGAGCCACTGAAGGAGGCCCTGCAAATGTTTTTTGACATTAATTGCAAAAGCTTCAAGAGAAAATAACTGGCATCTTCGGGCAACGCGATGAGCACATGAAGAGAGAGGTACAGAAGTTCTCTTGGAGCCGCCAAGAGGCAGCACCGAGAGACTTTAAATTGCGTTCTATTAATAATGTGAAGTGTCTTCTCTCCATCACAGTGGGAACCCTTAAAAGCTGCAGAGTCTGGATAACCAGGTCTCCACATGGAGCCTGAGTGTTTGGAAATACCAGATGCTTTGCAGAGGTTCACAATCTAAGACTTCTGGTTAAACTCCACATCTTGTTGTGAAAGGCTGATAAGCTTGTGCTTCGCCCTCAGTCCATCACCTCCCACTCAGCTCATCCCAGAGTATCTCCCTGCAGAGAACTGCAGCAGCTGGGCTCTGTTACAGCCCATTTCTGCCCTGCTTAACACTCGATCCTACACTTAAGGGTGCTTTCCATCTGCATCAGGGAAATGCAACAGAAAATGTCTGTTGCTTCAGCAGAGGCCAACTCTAACATTCTGGCCTGGAAACACACATTTAGATACTTTTGTTTTTTGCCTGTCAGCATGGTTATTTTGATGAGGTTTTGTTTTGCATGTGGATTAGATGAAAGAGACAATTAAAACTTGACTTTTTCATTGGTACTGGATACATTTTAAACAACAGTAATAGATTGTCTCAACAAGAACTGCATGTTCCCTTTCTCCAGTATAAGTTAACTCTGACAGAGAAGACAAAAAATACAGCCAAATAACAGCTGAAACGTGAGACCCCGTGCTCAGACACTAGGAGAACTAACACAAAGTGTGGAGTGGCTGAGTCAGCATACCAACTGAAAGTTATATTTAGGCTAAAATCCAACGCTGAAAAACATTCTCTGCTGCAGCAGTTCATCTCTCACATCTCTGAGTCTCTCCAAGACTGGAGCCACGGACTCCCCAAGACAAGGTCCTACACTGGAGCAGAGCTGGGGAATGTAGTTTGTGCTTTGCTGTTCATGCAAGGCCTCCTCTCCCAGCCCTCCTGACTGCTGGCTGCTGTCACACTGACAGAAACTTTGTCCATGCTCACTGCTCTCTCATACTAAGCTGCCCACAAGCACTTTTGCCTCACAAACCTATTTTTCCCCACGGATCTGCCTCAATTTGTGTAAAGGAGGAGATTTGCAACGCTAATTAAAAAGCTGTGACTGTTTTGTTTTCTGCAGTTCCCCTTATCTTCTTTGTTCAGCTCCTGAAGAACTCAGCTACTAAGAGAAATTAAGTAATTCATCAAGCTCTTTTCAATTACCTGCTGTTGATAACATCAGAGTACAATTAGCATTTACAAATGAACCAAGTGCCAACTGCCAAGCAGAAACAGGAGCTGATTTACAGCGTGGGGCAGCCTGCAAGGGCTGGGATTCAGGGGCTGCCAACAAACACTTATTTTGATATCCCAGCACCAGCCCTGCTCTGCCATTCCCAGCCAGCTGAGAACACATCCCGAACGACAGCTGGAACATTGGCAGCACAACTGCCACAGCCACGGCAGAGATGGAAACGCATCCCTGGTTGTTCCCACATCTGGTGCTGTGAAGCAGCAGGAGAAACAGGCTTCACTTGAATGTAACTCAAGTCTCTCCCAGCCTGCCAGCAGCACGCCAGTGCTGCTCCTTAGGAGAACGTAAGACTCCTACACCCCAGTATTTCAAGGAGTATATTCGGAAAACAAACTTAGTTAGGATTTGACCCATGTGTCTCTCAACTTACAGGGCAGCAATATATCAACATATCCTGCTGACAAGCTCCCAAAGAAATGGCCAGGTAACAAATCACATCTCTTCTTGCATTAGTGCAAGAATTATATTTATTCCTGACTCCTAAAGAGATCCTCAAAATGCATTTTATCTTTTAATTTCCCTTTTGCTATGAGTTTGTGCTTTCTAATGTTTTTCTAAGGAATTTAATAATTGAACATGGAATACATTACAGCAGCACACAATCTGCCAAGGGCCTGTTTAATTTATTAAGGCGGTCTGGTGAAACTGGGGTTTCACCAGAAGAAGACAGCACACAGCAGATCTCGGGCATCCTGGCAGCAGCTCTGATAGTCTCGGCATTCCCTGACAGATTCTACTCCATGTCAGGGCCTTACCTAGATTGGAGGAGGCTCTGCCTTCAGCAGCTCGGTCCTGCAGGCTCTCAGCAATGTGCAACTGTTCTTCATGGTACTGCTTAGCCCTCTCCAGATCTTGCATACATCTAGCTGCATGGCCCAGGCCAGCGTAAGCTCGCATCTCAATGGACTTCTCAGCCAGCTCCTGGGCCAGCTCCAGCACGTAGTTGTGGTAGGACATGGCTTTGTCGAAGTTCCTGCGGTAGTGGTAAGCACTGCCCAGGTTGCTGTAGGCTCGAGCTTCCTCCCTCTTGTTCCCCAGCTCCTTGGCTATCTTCAGGTGCTGTTCGTGGCACTGCACTGCGTTTTCGAAATCGCCCATTGCGATGTACACCGCTCCCATGTTGCCCAGCTCCCGCGCCTCCGAGAGCTCATCTTTGGACTGCTTGGCGAGGAGGACGCACTGCTTGTGGCTGGCCAGAGCGTTGGGGTAGTCCCCGATGGCTGTGTACACGTGGCCCAGACTGCTCAGTGCTGAGGATGCTGCCTGCAGGGGCAAGAGAGACAATGGAAGTGCAAGCATTCATTGAAGCAAGTCAGATGGCCCCAGTCCTAGAAATCAAAACCATGAGAGGCCATCCTGGAAAAAGAATGTGACTACCAACTAGAAAATCTACTCTCTGCAGCCCTAAACCCCTCAGGGCAGCTTATGTGGAGTCAGCAGGAATGGATGGGGTTGACTCAGGAGGACAGGAGTTGGACTACCTCTTTCTATAAGTGTGCAGTCTGTGTTTGTACCTGGCAGAGGGGAAGGACAGCACCACAAAGATGCAGAGACTACTGAGGAGACAGAGAGAGTGATGGCTGCTGCAGTTACCAACATCCTTCCATATCTCTGCTTCACCAAGCACACCATGCTCCAAAGAGCACAGCTCTCCTTGTGCAGCATCAGGGCCCTGAGCCCCACACAACCTTGGGAATGCAGCAAAGACAACAGCACTTCAGCAGCTGGAGCCTCTGTCCCTTAGGTACATCTTGCCTAAATAGAGCTCTGTAAAAACCCGAGCTCTTACCACCGAGAAACAGCTGAATTTAATAAGATAAATTATCTGAGAATCAGATTCTTTTGCCCCCTGCATCTCCCAGGAAGCAGACCTGCCTTCCACCTGGCAGAGCCAGAGCATCCAGCCAGTCAGCAGGGCAAGGAGCCAAGGGCAGGGAAGTGCTCCTCACACGCCTGCAGCCTCAGCAAGGCTGTTCATCCAGCGTGCTGACCCCGACTCCTCTGCGGTTCCTCCACGTGCATTTCCTTTGCTACCCAGCTGCTGCTGTGACCCAATTCCAAACCTCCCGAAAGGAGCTGTCAGGGTGAGGGCAGCAGCTGGCCAAGGGCTGCTGCTCATTGCTCCTGGAGGGCAGTGCAGGCGGTGGCCCCAGCCCCTCCTCAGTGCAGGCCAGACCAGCTGCTCTTGGTGCGGCCACAAGGCAGAGCTGGGATTGGGTCCTGCTCCATGCTGGTCAGACTGGCCGCAGAATTGGGGTGGTCTGGCCCTGGACAGGCTCTTGAGCAGCACAGTGACATAATTTCTTGGCTGACACCATGGGGAAAAGCTCCTAGAGGGTTTGAGGAGGCTGCTACAAAACCGACACAAAAATTGTTGCTCTGACTTTTAATCCATTTTCACACAAATCTTCAAGAAGCTTAATATATACAGAGTATTGAGTAATTTGCAACCTAACTAGGGAAAAAAACACATACATGCAGATCATCTTGCACAAGTCCAGACCAAAATACTGAGTGGGGCCCATTACTGGCCTCAAGGTGCATCAGAGCTCCCTTTGTCCTGATAGAGCGCAATGTTCCCACTGCTGTGGAAGGAGGCAGCAGCACCCCCCTGGGCCAAGTCAAGCCCAGCACAATGCTGTGAGAACTGATCCAGCCTGGAAGTTCAGAAGTTCTGGAAGACCAGCCATCACCAGCAACAGAATTTCTGTTATTGCTGGGAAGAGAATAGAATTGTCTTTCTGGAAAACAAGGAGTCAGTGCAATCTGGTGTCTCCTGGGGCTGCTAAAATAAAAAAAAGTGGACATCCATGCGTGCAGATTGCTGAGGAGATGAGCTCTGGCCAAGAGCCATCAGGCAGAGACTCAGATGATGTTAATGGGCTATGGCTGGGGAAAAGAGGCATAAATGGAAAGCAGCAGATCTCGGATTGTCTGTGCACAAGAAAAACTTGACAGAAGCAGGGACTGCTCACCCCTCACATGGGAAGAAATCTTTAGGATGTCTCCTAGAATGGGAAGCAGATGATAGGAACTGAACTTTGTGAGGCTGGAAATGTTTATTCTCAAGGTTCCTAATCCCCTTGCCCAAGAGCATGCCCAGGCTCACATTAAAGACCTAGAATGAAAGGTACAAGCTTGGCAACCATTCTCAAAGCATGCAAAGACAATTGGCTGACATGCCTCAGTGCCCAGGGCTGGATTGTCCAAACCAGGATGTGGCAGGAGGACCAGTGGAGCAGAAAAGAAAAATAAGTTGAAGGAGACAAAAAGAGAAATAGAAGATAAAGGGTGAAGAACTGACAAGAAATAGCATGACTTGATTAGAAAGCTGGGGCTGTTTTCAGAGATTGGGCTGTGGCTAACCCAGACTGTGTTGCTAGAGGAAGGCCACCTCTACCCTCTGATGTGGCTGCCCTTCACGCCAAGGGTCCTCATGTTTTATTCTGCAGCATCTTCCACCATTACCTGACCATAGAACAGCACTTCACAGTCCTCTTGGAGTCTGCATGAGACAGCCTGTGGCACTTCTGGCTTCTCCAAGCTGGGGCTGTTTCATGCAGCAGCAATCCTCCAGCAAGATAACCATCAGTGGTCTATTTGCTCTGGGGGTAGTCAGGGGAGCTTGCCCTTACAGCAGTGTTTAAGAAAAAATTGGTGATAACATCTGCTGGGTGACTCCAGAGACTCACTTCAGGGGATTAGGAATAGGATTCCAGAAGACAAATTCATCACTGTATGTTTAATAAAATCCTCCACATAATAGGATCCCCACTGGGAACCCCAAGTGGCTCACACTCTGGGCCAAGAGGGACGGGGTGTTCCCACGTCACTGGCAGAAGAGCCCTGTTGTGACAGGGAGAGCACTCAGCTGACACATGGGAAACAGACTCCATCTCTGCTAGCACAGACCTCTGCTTGGTAGCAGGGTGATGGGAGACTACAGCTCCATACCACAAGGGGTTTGCATCAGCAAACAAAGAAAATCAATGTTTTATGTATCTGACAAAGACAAATTTTTCAGTGGGGGTTGCTTACACCTCCAATTAAGCAATTTATCACTTTAATAGAAAGCAGATTCTTCTGCCACTGAGCTGAGGCACAGAAGGGAGTTCTGAAAAAGGTTCCTAAGTGCTCTCTTTTTCTCAAAAGCAACAGCCAGCTCAGGTTTTTCAGCTGAGTAAGGCAGAGTCTGATGTTAAGCAGATGTGCATCACAGAATGGCACCTGGCAATTTGGAGAGATGCATTCCTTAGGTATTTCACCCTTGCTGGAGAATGGTCATTTCCCAATCATGTTACATTTAAACAAGTCTTCACCTGACTGCACAGCCTGCTTAAATGAGAACAATCTATAATCATCCTAAAATGAGTGAGGTGAAAATGCTCCACCTGGTATCTCAGTGTAGGGTACCCTTAATCCCTGAACACAGACACTAATTAGGACTGATCAGAGATGGAGCATTCCCCCCTGCAGGCTGTTTCTTTCAACTTCCCTTCTCCCTCTGGGCACAGAGTAACAGCAGCCTGATCCTACAGATGCAGTGGAACTGTATGCAGCAGATTAGCCATACATATTCATCACAGCTGTGCTGGGGGCAGGCAGCAGCACCTCTGAAAGCCAGTGTGCCTCCTCATCTGCATCACCCCCTCGCCTGCATCCCTTATCCACACACCCTTGGTCTCCAATGCAAGCAAAGGTGTGCTGGTTCATTAAGAGTGCTCTGGGGGTACTGAGGAGAGCAGATTTTTCCAGAACAGACACACACACACCCCATGCAGAGCTGTGAAAGCACAGGCTAAGTCGGGTGGGTGTCACCATACACAGTAAAATCTCGCTGTGCCCTACACTGTTCCAGGTAGGAAGGGCTCAGGTTAACTGACACCATAACACATCCCAGCTCTTTCTGTACAGGAGCTGTTTATTCCACAGGTAAGGACCAAGTAACTGCTGTGCACACATGAACAGGACAGCACGGTGATGGGAGTACTTCCAGCACCTACTAAAATGACCGTTTGCTGAAAATTGTGCTTTATCTCCATTTCTATTAAGCTCCTTCATCATTTCCTCAGAATCCACAGGTATGCCTCAGTCTGGCTTGGACAACTACTGATTTAAGCACTAAGACAAGTCTCACATCAGAATAGAGCAGGTGCCCCATCAGAATTAAAACTTGTTCTCTCCTCCCTTAAAGGTGAGGCTGATGTGCCAGTACCACATCTAGCTTCTTCCTTTGTGTGCAATGCTTTTGAAAACAGGAAAGGAAGCAGCAGGCAATATCCTCTCCTCTTGTACATGATCAGTAGGCAGAAAGAAGGAAAGGGTTTGCTTTTAGGTAATTATTTCCTGGGGGAAAAATACACTGAAATCAATATCCCTGCCAATCAATATCCCTATTTATTTGTAGAAGGTGTCAGTGTTTTACATAGAAGCTACCAGAGAGCAAACCCCAAAAAAGCCAAAGCCATGGAACAGAAGCACTAATATCTGAAAGCCTGAAAGGAGCTTTTTAACTTTAACTGAAGGGGAACAACCAGGAATTAATGACACAATAGAAAGACTGAAAATACGCAGCTTAAAGAGATGGTCCCGACCCCCATTTGATTAATGGGTAAAATCCACAGCTCTGCAAATGTCACAGAGCTGCTGCTCACAACAGAGGCTGCCATGGACTGTGCTGACAATCTGCTCCCAGCCCTCTCTGTTCGTTCTTGCTCAGGAAATTTGTAATATTTCAGAGGACTTTTCATTCTCCCCATTTCATGGCAAAAGCATCACACGAAGTACATGAATCCAGGCAAATGTGAGTAGCACTGGGGGCTTGACTGCCAGACCATTCACAGTCAATCCTCTTCCTGAAATAAAAGGCTTCAAAGAGAATGCTGACTTTCAGCTGCTCATTTGGAGATCAAAATAATGCTGCTCCATTCCGATGGAAAATCCATTGACTCCATCTCCTCCAGTATCGTTTAGGTGTCTAGTTCTGCCTAGAATGCTTGTTAAAAGCAAACCTGAGCTACATCCTTAACAGAACAGTTTTGCAAATAGTTTTGACCAAGTTAGCAGGGTTTTGCTGGAAAGCAGAAGCAGCAACAACCCCAGTCCTTTTTTTAAGAGCAAGTCTGCCTGTCACTTGTACTGACCAGGCTGTTCATGTTCACTGTGGGAACTGGTGCAAAACCCCTCACTGTGTGGTGCTGGGGACCTGGGGGAGTGGGCTGCCTTTCTGGGTGGGCTCTGCAGTGTTCCACTCATTCTGCAAAGAATTCACACAAAATACACCAGAGCCCAAGAACACTACGAAGGAGACCTCACCATCGAGCCTTTACATCACTTGGGGTTGATGTATCTTTACCCCAAGCAGCCCAAATTTGGTCTCTTTCTGGACATAGTCTGAAAGGCTCCTGTGTGCAATCACTTTAGGGAGGATGGCTGACTTGACATTTTCAGCGGTGATGTAAGTAGCCCTCATTTAAAACCACAAGCTTCTCCATGGTGGTGACCCTGAGGAGTGACTCATGCCCTGGTCAAAATCAGTCAGGAAGAATAAGCCAGCAAGTCACAAACTTGTATCTCAGAAGTTCAGAGCAGGCAAAGAAAACTCCAACTCCTACAACAGCATGCTGACCTGTGCCAACCCTTGCTACTCTTGTGCATGAGCTGCACATCCCCTCACTGCAAACTCAGTACAGAAGAGAAAAGCTTTGGCTGAAGTGGGCATTCTAAAAACCCAGAGAGTGATGCAGCTGCAGCTCTTGCATGAGTTTCCTGCTTCTTTTCTTTTACTGCAGCCAGGTCCAGGCCTCAGCAGCATGCGGAGCTTTGCAGACACTGTGAAAGTAAAACCAGAAGACTGCATTTCTTTCAGCTAAAATCCATGTGCTGTGGAGGTCAAATGGGGACATTCAAAGGAGATCCTCAGGAAGTATTACATTTCCCCCTTGAGTCACAAGTCCAAACAAAACAAAGCATATGGCCTTTTAGTGCATTCCCAAATTTCCTGCACCGGTCAGATTTCCCTTCGTTCTGCTTAATCCTATCACTTTTGAACCAGATGAACCTGTATGAATCCTGTCATGCTGACTCTAAAAAAACCTGGTAAAGACAGAAAGAGAAAGGTAAAGAATTTATATTCTTGGATACAAATCCAAATGCTGAAGGTCAGGCACTAAGGCTCATTCACATCCCTGAATTCATCCTTTTGGCTGTGCAGGTGATTCAGTCCAAGCTATAATGAAGCACTGGTGGACCCACAATTCCCAAATAAACTCCAATGGTAAGTGTTCTTCCAGCAGCTGGCACTCAGCCCTCCTCCAGGGTACAAGGCAGTCTGCCCTGGATCCCTAATAAAGCAAGACTGCTGTCTGCACTGAGATGCTGGAATCATTTCCCCATCACAGCCTGTCTCTGACATCTTAGTCTATGTTTCCAGGCATGACAAACAGCTTTAGCCTGAAGACTCTTTCCAGTTCTCATTTGTGAGGTATTTATATCCTGTCCTCATTTTCCAGATTGTTTGCAAACATAACAAAACAACCGTGGTCATAAGATTTTCAGATTTTTCCTTACTGAAAAATGTGGCAGCCCCAGGGCCAGACCACCTCTTCGTATGGCTGAGTGCCACACACATCCCACAGGCAGGGACGCTGCCGTGGGCTCCCTCGAGCTGCAGCTCATGAATGGCTGGGAGTCTCCACACTCCATCCGAGACTGCAGATAAAGAACACAACCCCCACGAGATCTAACTCAGAAGAACAGAAAAAAACCCTATTCTTCTGCCCCAAACCAGAATTCATAAAAGTTCAGGGAAAAGGCTGAATCCATACAGCCCTGCTATTGACTGAAGATGTGGCTTTACAGACAAAGCAGGGTTGGAGGGACACCTGGGAAGCATTTCCCCTTCCCCTCAGGAAGGGGCAGAAAACCTTGGTTTTACAGAATTTACAGATTTCATTAGAAAGGAATGATCTATCTTTCCTTCTGCATCTCCTTCTGGAAACAGGAAGGTGAAATTTGATCTTTGGTTTGCACAGCCTGACAGCGAGGCGCTGCAGCTTACCAAATGTGGGAGCTTTATATTGAGTTTCAGTGCTTTGAAGGGGACTAGGAAAAACTACCCAACTGCAAACCCAAATAACCACAGTGGCTGAGCTGCTCTCAAAGTATGCTCAAACAGTTGCAGAATCTTCAAATTCCCAACAGAATCCAACCAGGGATTATGTCTGTCCCAGTAACCATATTCCCAAATACTCCTCCTCCAGAGGTGCAGTGGCTGGTGACCCCTCCCAGCCACGGCTCCAGTTGCAGCCAGGTCCATGGCAAAGCCCTCTGCAGCAGGAAGCAGAGCACCCAGCTGCCTTCTGGAGTCTCCTGGGCTGCAAGCCCATGATTTCTCTTTACAGTGGGAATTTCCACATTCTGATGTTTCCCCCGCCACACAAGAACCTTCACAGATATGCCAGAGCAAGATGACACAGAAAACCCACCAAAGCCTGCTTAATAAACATCTTTCTTCTGTGCTACTTAACTACCCAGTTCTAATTATCGTCTTCATCATCCCCATTTCCTGCAAATAGTCAGCCTTTCTGAACAAAATCTGCTGAAGCTGCAAACATGAACTCTGCCTTACATTTGCAATCGCTTTAAAAAGCATCTTGAGACAGCAAAACCTGGCTGCAGGTTTGCTGAGCACACCCACCTGCTGCAAAGAATTCCCAGAGCCACAGATGCTCATGGAAATGTCCAGGGGCAGCAGCCAGTGGCTGACATAAAGGGTCAGTAACAAGAGGGCACTGAGCCCCAGCAGTTCTGCACCTATTCCTTCCACAAACAGCTGCTTCCACAGGGAGGTGGGGGGAAATCCCTTCAAAACCAGGCCAGGAATGATTGCTGCAAGCTGTTGGTCATCATGAGTCAACCCAGGGGCGAGACAGAATTGACACAGGCCGCCAGACCGTCCTTGGCTCTTCGCCCTTCCCTCAGCCCCACTCCTGAGAAAAGGGGCAGCAGAAAGTGCTCGGCTTCATCCCAGCCCTAGGGAGAGCTCAGGGGTGCAGACAATCCTCTTGATCACCCAACACCTTCTGTTCAACTCCTGTGTGGTGAAGAGAGATGCTGCATCCTAAGGAAAGGCACAGCTCAGCTCAAAGCATGCCTGCCAGCCAACATAGAGGGGCTGCCAGCACCCAGTGGCTTTCTGGCAGCAGCATCCTTCCCAAGAGCTCCATGCTGGCAGCACAAGCATTCATTTCATGATGGTTAGTTTATGATATTGCCATACTGCCCTGCTATTTCTGAACAGCGGGGCTGTAATCGAAGGCGTCTGAGGGCCCAGGAGAGAAGGGAGCTATTACACTGCAGAGTTCCTGTGGTGTCCATGGCCTCTGCATGGCAGGATTCAAGCACAGCCTTCGTGAGGGTTTGGACACTGGAGCTTTCCCTTCCCTGTCCATTTCTGCTTGTCAGCTCCTCACAGCTCCAAAACTCAAGCATTACTTCTCTAAATCAAAGCTCCTTCCTTTGGAAGGAATGCAGGGACTTCAAAATGGTCATGAAAAAGGGCCACCCCAACCCATCCCAAGAGATCACACATCACTGGCTCTACCTGGCACTCTGGACTTACAGACTTCCTAGACAGTTCTGAACACCTGAGGAGCAGCTAGCAATGAAAAGAGACACAGGAGACCAGAGTTACAGGCATTGAAAGCTTTCACATTTACATTTTGATTCCATTCTTTCCTCTGATCCTGGCATAGCTCATCAGCTGCGTAACCCTTGTCTAAATCACAGCCTGTGATTTGGCATCACCACACCCTACCTATATGAGTTACCTGATGGTTTCCAGAAGATTAGGTTACATGGTGTTAAAAAAAAAGCAATTAATTCAGAAACAGAGTACAGACATAACATTCAGCACCCCCCTTATGTGCTGGCATAACTGCAGGCCTCAGTCCACTCTGAGAAGAAACAGGCTGCGAGCTTCCGCTCATCAGAGGCAGCTTTTGTGACAGGAAAAAGACAACAAGCTAAAATAAAGTGATGCACTCTTCCCTGCTAACATCATCTGCCACTCCTCCTCTGGCACATTCCAGTACCTTGGCTGCTGCTTTAGGGAACCTCTCTTTGTACAACTCCCAGCGCTTTCATGAGCACTAAGCAGAGAATGGAAAAAAGAGCAGCAGCCCAAGCTACCAGAATGGGATTTCCTCAGCACATGAACTGCTGGACAGTGTGTGCTGACATTTCAGTCATAGAGAGCATGGAACACGTCACAAGAACATGAGGTTGCTGCCACTCTAGGACAGGGCTGTGACTCTTTATCTATCTTTATCAATCAGCAAGGAACTAAAGACTACATTTCACTCCACTGCAGCCAGGTCTGCTCAGAGTCGACCCTCTCGTTCCTGTTCAGTGGCACTTACCCCTGCACAGGCAGCAGTTCTCACTGCAGGACAGGAGTGGGTGAACTCCAACAGCCTGCAGCTGGCTCTGAACGAGCAAGGAAAAAACAAGCCTCTACACAGGGGCCCCACCAGCCCAGGAAAGTTTTATTTCCACCTCTGCATGAATTGAGCGGGTCTTAGTCAGAGCTAGTGCCAGTAGTGCCCAAAGAGCAGCTCCTGAGGCGCACACATGTGCTGAGCCAGGGTCCTGCAGCCCCCTGCCCGTGTGCTGCTCTGCGTTCAGAAGGGCTGTGCAGCACCCTCCTCACTCAACATGGGATGGTCACACTTTGTGCTGCTGCCATGGGGCTACAGGATCAGTGATGCCCACCCTGCCACCAGCGACACGGCTGAAGCAGGGAGAGCTGCATCCCCAGAACTAGCTCATTTGAACTTCTTGACCAGCCATTGCAGCTGGTCAAAAAATCCAACCCATTCCTTACCTGACGTGGCTGTTTCATGGTGCCATTCACAGCATCTCACTAAGAACCAGTCTTCTCTCTCATCTGCACAGACCAAACCCACACATGAGTTCAGCCCCCCAAATTCCCTCTTGGAGATACTACAGGTATGCCAAATCCCAGTGACACCTGCCCCATGGTCTCTTTGGACACAAGTACAACAAAACAGCTCAAACTTCTCCCCACACTGACTGAAAGAGCAAATGGCCTGCCTGGAGACACAACCTGTGCTTGGCACAGTACTGTGCTTGTAACAGGAACTGTACAGACTCCCTGTGCTAAGGAAAAAAAAACATGTAAAATCCTAAGTCCCTGTGAGCAGCTGAGATGCTTCCCTGTGCAGCTGACAGCTTCCCTTCTCCAGGCCTGCATGGGGGAGGACAGACCTCAACGCTCCAGACAGACCCTCTGCAACCTTCTCCTCCATTTATGGGTGACAACACCCAGCAGAAGCCCCTGGTACAAACAGCTGCTCCAGCAGCCTCAGAACGCAACAGTCCCTCCAAAGACAGCAGTATCCCACACAAAGGAGCACTTTTTACCTTTTCTGCCAATTCTCTGTACAGTCAGGGGTAAAACAATTACCTCATTACAGTCACACACCAAATTCCCTTCTGCTGGAATTCACATCAGCCCTACTGCAACTTTATAACATTTGCATTATAAAAATGTCTGCAAAGGAGGCCAAGAAAAACAGCTTTTTGTTCAGAGGAAGCTCTGTGGTCAAGATGATGTCATCAGAAAGCGCCAAATTAATTTCCTGTGGTTACATCCTACAGGAAATCCAAGAAGCTCAGCTTTCTTGCTAAACCAAGTAGTCATTTGTTGTCAATAACTGTTAATTATGTGCCCAGATGTGTCATGAACTAAGGACTATCACGATTAGCCCTCCTTCCCTGGACTCCCCCAGATGGACCAGTGAGATCTGTTTAAATCAGTGGCCTGAAGACCGGGCAAAATGCTCCAGCCCCATGTCCCAGGACAGCCTGGGATTCTGGGGCTGCTGTGCTCATGCCAGCACATCAACTCCCCTGCTGCTGCCTCCAGGCCCCACAATGGGGGATGTGCTGGTGCAGAAACCCCACAGAAGAGCAGCAGCCACACAGGTGTACCCTTTTAGCAGCAACGGGGACCCCAATCAAGAAAACTGTACAAACAATGACAAGTAACAACTTTTCTTCTCTTCATGAACAGAAACAAGGAAACCAGGAGTGATTCAGGAGGTTTTCCAGCTGGTAAAACAATCAAGGAACTGTCTAGGAAGTCCCTCCCCCAGCCACAGTCCTTCCACAACCTACTGAAAGATGCATTTTTCCAAAGCTTACTTGATATTTAACTTACCAAGTGCGTTAGTAAAGCACTAAAGCACTCAGCAAATTCTACCAGATCTTTTCTACAACTTACCATTGGGAACTAATCTTCCTCAGTTTTTAGATCTCCCCAAAACTACTTGTGCTTACATGAATTCTCACCTGCCCTGCAGCCTCTAGCTCCTCCTGTGCCTGCCATGCAACCACCAGTCTCCATTTCCCCACTCACAGTAGAGGGGAATCCCTGGAGCAGGGGGACAGGTTTTGTGTCTGTGCACTAAAATATGATTCTGTCCTTACAGTGAACTTCCAGTAGAAATCCCTTGGGACAGCCTCCTCAGTCCATGCAGCTCACTTCCCTTGCATGGGTAGGGAGCCCAGCATAATGGCTCAGGAATTGAATGGTCAAGGCAAAGCAGATCCTGCACAATTTGTTTTCAGGTTTGCGTGGGTTCTTTTTGTTTTCACTGGTGTTTAGACTAAGTGTATTTTATGCAAACACTGGGGACACGGATGTTGCCCATTTCTTGTCTGGAAAAGGCACAACTTAGGCTGCAGCTTAGCAGAGTGTGGATCAGTAGCATCTGTAAGGCTGGGAAACATGCTGAGGACAGCGAGGGCTCAGCTTCAGCAACGTGGTACTGACCCTGACCCAGCAGCAGCTCCTACTCCTGGAGCCCAGAGCCTCTGTGCTGTGGGAACACAGATGGTGAGGGAGAGGGAGGCAGAAGGCCCTGCTCAGAGCCCAGAGACTAGAGATGGACAAAAATGGAAATGGAAGAACCAAGCATCCTGCTCCTTGTACTCACAGACTGTACTGGTACAAAGACTTTCCTTAACTAAAGGCAAGCAGACACCGGGGAAGAAAAATCACAGAGCTTCCAAATTCTTGGGGTAAAACGGGGCAGACAGACAAAGCTTTTTGATCTGTTTGGATCTGTCTGGAAAACCATGCAGTGCAGATGACCAGCTTGGACTATTTAATAAGGTTCCTACCTCTCTGTCCTTGAGCTTCATGGCAAGCACCAGCTGATGTCTGTGGTTAGTAAGGGCTTCCCGGTAATTTCCTTTGGAGAAGAATGCAGAGCCCAGATTTCCATGAGCTCGGCATTCTCCCGTCTGGTCACCTGTGTCACATGCAAACAAAACAAAGGTTAGCTAATTCAGGCACTGCTGGAAGACTGAAACATGGGGTACAAATGATTATCTGGTGTGAGAATCAGCATTAGAACAAACTCATCTTTATGTTTATTACACAGCCAAACTTTCCTCTTTACTGGCCTTCAGAAACTTCTACAATAGCCATGAATTTTATTTTTAGAATTGTTTTACTTTCTTCTGTGGCCTAACACTGGGTAATTTTCCATTCCTCCCTGTTTATTCCTTGCTTGGCACTGTGAAGGTCAGTCAATGGCCAAGGCCTAGAATGAGCACAAAGCATGCCAGCTTTCTCCAGAAAGCAATTCTGCAGCACAGTTCAGCTCAGCTCAGATGTACAAAGCACACCTACAAACATCTTCAAGAGAGCAGTCCCTATGCTCTCAGTGAATGCTCCTGGCTCAAGCCTTCAGGCACTGCCTCTCCAGCTCTGCACAGTCAGGCCTTTGTCTCACACCTGTCTGCTCTCCTACTGCACCCTGAGAAGCTGAATGCTCTTCCTGTTGTGCAGAATATACCATACTCAACAGGGATTTTAGAATTTGTTTGTTTTCAAACACTCTTTGCTCATCATTGCCTCACTACTCATTTGTTCCTTCCCTGATTACTGCCCCAGAATCTCAGACTGAGTACTTTTGTCCATCAAATACTTGGAAAAGCAGGTGGCTTCATTTAGGACTCATGTAAGGTTTTGAGCCCAAGTCTACAAGAGAATAAGAGCAGTTCCCACATACATGACATCAGGAAATGAGAAGACCCTATAAAACCTTAGTACATTCATTGATCATCTTCAACACAGGCAAGCAAACAGGGATGCACAAACCCACACTCTGCACATCTCAGAAGCTTCAGATTGGATTTAGCAGCTTGTGAAAACCCACAGAAACCTGAGCATTCGAGAGAGATGCTGATCAGTAACCTAGCTCCTGATTTGCTTCCCCAGTCCCAACCGTGCACTCCAGGAGTGAAAGGAGGAATCTTACCTAAACTCTTGGCTACGTCCAAGTCCTGCTGCATGTATCCAGTGCTTTTCTCTGTGTTCCCAAGGGACCAGTATGCACTGCTCAGTGCAGAGAACACTGATCCCCGCAGCTTCAGGCTGCAAGTGCCAATCTTCAGGGCAGCCTCTAGCACCACCACAGAGGCCCCGTGGTGGCCTGCAGTCAGGAGCTCCTGGCCAATCACAGACACCACAACAAAGGGGCTCTTGTCCAGCTTCATCTTCTGCAGTTGTTGGTAGGTGGGCTCCAGGGACTCTGAAGCACAACAGCAAAGACAGAGGTACTCAACAAACCAATTTAGTTGCATCAGGAATCACCTTCACAACTCATCTTGATCTTTTCATAACCAAATGACACATGACTTAATGGCCACACAGTCCAAATCCAATGATGATTTATTAAGGGAGCTTGGGGCTCAAAGGTACCATCTAAGATCTGACAAATCAAGACAGATCACCTTGCAAGCTGCTCCTTGCCTTGCAGAAAGCACTTTAGGAAGGCAGCATAAGAACAGAGCTTACAGCAGCCCCCTACATAGCATAGGGCAGTCTCACACTGAGCTCTGAAGCCTGCCTAATGGCAGAAGGAATACAGAAGATACCTGTGGAATTTTGTAGGAAACTGGAAATGGGCCATCTGCAGTGTCTAAGAGCACTGCAGTTTTTGCTCTTTCAGCACAAACTTTCAAATGAACGTCTGCAAAGTCTGTGCCTGTCCAGATACCCAAGCACATGATGTGTGTCAAGAGAGGTGACCGAAACTGCAGAAAGAAGCTGCTCCTCCTGCAGGAGACAGCGCTCCTGTGCCATGACAGCACTGGGCCTGCCCAACTGCTTCGATGTGTCTAACTGCAGCAGGGAGCACAGTTGATACACAGCTGCAGGGCAATAGGCCAGAGATCATCCTGCCAAATTTGGGGATGCTCCCACAGAATACCATATAACCTGCATTCTAAGCAACAGCCTTAGTACTTTTGGGTAGCAAATGAAATTACATTCCCCAGGTAACTGCTATATAGGACAGAAACTTCCAGATGAATTCATTTTGGAGGATGGAAAAAAACACTGTTAAAAAGGAAGCACCAACAAGGATATTTTTTCATTTCAGTGCTCCTTGGCTCCTAAGCCCTGTGGCCCCCAACACCATCCGCTGAGGATGAGAATTGCCATGTTCCCTCCTGACTAACAGCATTAGGGCATTGCAGCACAAAGCCTGCAAGAGAAACAGCTAAGAGGAGACAACCCTCTTCCTCTTGAGAAAAAATCCTGGAAACGGGGACATTATGAAAGAGAGGCAAAACACTGCACAGCTCATATGGCTTCAAGGCGTCTGCAATTTCAAACACTGCCTGAACAGAAGCAAATTAGCAGAGCAGCCTTTTTGCCTTCTGGAATTCTGTATTTGGAGAGACATTAGTACCACAGAAAAGCTGCTGATGTGCTCTTCTGGGCAAACACTGGCCTGGAGCATTTTAAATATGCTGTTCCCAACCAGTGCCCCTCAAGCTGGCTATCACCATCTTGCTGTCCCACTCAATCAGGACAGTTTTTGTTCCTCCTGCAGCTTCAAGCTCCATTCTTGGCATCCTCCTGACTCAGAAGAGAAGCCAAATCTTGAAATCTTTCCCCTGAGGCATCTCGGTTCTCCTGTCCTCAGATGCTGGGACTGAAACTCCCCACCTCTGGCGACCTCAGCAGCAGGTCACGTCCCTGAGAAACCCCGTGTGCTTACCTCTCATGGGAGACTTCATGGCGGCCTCCACCATGCCGACCAGAAGCTGAAGGCTCTTGGGATCCTGAGCCAGCCCCGACGCAAAGGCGGCCAGCGCATCCGCATGGCGTCCCAGGTACTGCAGGGCCACGCCCTGTCGGAAGTATGCCTGCAAAACAGAGGCAACAGCCCATCACTGAACCATCACAAACACTCACAAGTGACACAGCTGCCCTGACCTCGTGCTGGTGGACAACAGGCTGCACCATCGTGCTCTGGCTTCTCTGGTCACCGGCTACGATCAACGCCACCCAACACCACAGTCCGGTCTGTGAATCGCACCAGTGTGTACCCCCTCACTGTGATCACCTTTCCAGCTTTAGCAAGGCCTTTGAGCTGGTTTGGAGACCAGGGTTGGTCACTTCTAGTAAGGCAAAGCTTTCCCCTTGAACTTGGCCAAATGCTACTTCTTAACTACTTATAAGCAGGTGCTTTTTCTCAAGACCCTCTGATCCAGTCTCGGCCCACACAGCACAGAAGCAACCCACTTCCTTTCTCATCAGCTCTTGCCACAAGAGTCCAATATCAACATCCAGCACTAGCAGGGCCAAAAATGTACTGAAAGCTCAAGCTGCAATGAAACACAACACAAAGACACAGCCAGGAGCTGAGCCTTCTTTGCCCACGCACATCCACTGATGCAGGCATTGTCCAGCACTGCCCCACTTGCTAGGTGCACTATATATACAACACACACACACATACACATGTATATATGGATCTATACAAGCTTATTAGACTGAGGCAAGACACCCATAATTCTGAACCTGTTTACAAGAGCATTTTTCTTCATTTCTTTCTTTCCCAGAAAACCCTTTATGGGAACCTGCAATACCTTCAAAGTAACTTGTATCTCCTGTCACCGTGTAACTCTATTTCTACATCAGTAACATCAAGATGCAGCTGCAAAGCATTCCCAAACAGAGCTCCCACATCTCCATATGCGGCATGTCAGGAACCTACACACAAAGCAGGAACTTCAGACACAAGCTCTGCACACACAACGAACACAGACAAAGCCCTGGCCCAGAGGGTATCCAGAGATGCCTGGGAGATACTGGGGAAAAAGACCACAGAAAACACAATCCAATATTTGCCAAAGTACTTGGGTATTTGTAGCATACATATCTGGACACCATGTTAGAAAAAGGTCTTGAATCTTTAAGCACCTTTGATGCCGGTAACTCAGGTTTTATCTTCATGCCCAGCTAATACCTTTCTAATGCAAATTTTGCTGCACTTTGAATTCATTCAAACCTATTTCAATAGCACAAATAAAGAAGATAAAGCATTATTTGTATTTCTTTAAAAGTGCTTTAAGAATCAACACTTCTCCTTGAGATTGGCTCTCTTGGCTAGGACCTCTTCACTGTCTCTTCATCCATAACAGCACAGAAACCTGCACTCAAGATACATTAGGTACACATCTGCAGAAGCCTTTTTACTTAAAGAGGAGAAATCTTTAATTAATTTTTGAACTCATTAGAGCATTCAGGCACTTTTGGACTCCAATCCAGGAAGGCAGAGATTAAGGAAAATCAGAAATTATGTGATAAATTTAGAGACGTGAATATTTAATCTCTTTTCCATTAGTAAGTCTTAATTGTAGAAGCCTTTCTAATGAATTCAATGAAAGCAAAATGCTTTTCATTAACCTTTAGTATAAATGTGTTCTTATTGAACCAAGCAAGCCACTGTACTGGAAACCCAATTCAGTGTTAACTAGATTACAAGCATGAAGCTTTAAATCAAAGAAAATACAAAGAACAAACAACATGCAGCGGCCACCAAGCACAAGTTCTCCCAGCAGAGTGTGAGCTGTCACCTAAATCATGCTGTACACTTTTAAGTCTTGTTTTTGCAGAATTACCATCTAATTACTTTCTTTACTGCCTGATGACAGAGGGAGTTGGACAGAGCACATCTCTGACTGGGACCTTTCCAGCCCACAAGGCTGGTTGGTCCAGGACAGCCACGCCTGCCTGATTCAGCTCTCCAGAAGGTGGGCAAGGAAACGCAGCTGCCAGCACCGAGCTCCATGTGGTGTGTGGGCATCTTCAGCACCTTGTGCTTCACTGGCACATCCTGAATGCAAAAAAATTAGAGTCCCCATCCTCTGAACTCTGCACATGGAAGAGACACACAGGCTCCAGGTGACAGGAGGAGACAAGATGGAGCAAGACCCACGAACACACGGTTCAGTTTCGCACATTCTGAACATCCTTTACGGAAAGGTTTTTTATCCGCTCCCCACATCTATTCCTGGAAGTGCCCCTGGAAACCACTTCATTTGAATACAAACACAACATTCAAAGCCCAAAAGAGAAACCTATTAATCATAACAGAAAGGAAGATTTTGGCCTATTTTTCTCCTGCAAAAAAAACCCTTCCTTCCTCTTCCAGTTTCCAGCATACACAAGAACACTCGCTGCACATTGTGTTCCCCATGGACCTTTAACTAAATAAATAAAAGCATTCACATCACCTATTTCCTCCCCAAGAGGAATTCAAAAGTTAGTTTAGCATTGGAATGAAGACACCGTATCAAGGGGGAAAGTCTGCAAAGAGGAAATGGTGAGAATCACCCTTTGGAAGAGGAGAGGAAAAGGGAAGGCAGGGAGCCAGCAGCTGCAGCTGAAGGAATGAGCCAAGGAGCGACTCCCGGTCCCAACACAGACAGAGCCTTCCCCTGCTGAGCGAGCTTTAAATTTTAAATCACATTATATGAAGACACTACAGTGCTCACTCTACAGTAACAGTTACATTAATTTTCCAGTGATGCCAAATAAGAAAAAATGATCAATTCCTTTTAAGAAGATTAAAGGAAGGAGAGAGACAGTGTTTCACTAAAGACAAGACAGAAACAGCAGGTGTTTTCTAACCTGGCTCTCTGCATCCTCAGTGTAATACAGCTGGAACCATCTCTTTCATTTTTGCAGTCTCTGCGTCACACTTTCCAGGAACAAGGCACTGTGCAAGAAGAAAGCCTCACTCTCAGCTGAAATTTGGCACCAGATGCATCTCTCTCAATGGGAACTCTTTTCTCCTGTCCTTGTGTGAGCAGGATGGACACAGCTGTGCTGTTGCCACCTCCAGAGTCACAGCATGTCAGGGGCTCCCAGCACCTGCACCCACCCCTCCAGCCTGAGCTCTGCCCAGCACACCCGCTGCCCGCAGAAGGACAGGGATAGCAGGGATGCAGCTCTTGCCAGCAGGAGCCTTTCAGGAAAGGAAGAGGATTAAAGAGCCCAAAGCAGCTCTGTGAAGCAGCCAATCTCCTCAAGTCCCCAATACTCTGTTGGAAAGGCTGTTAAGGGAGCATTTGCACACATCTCCAAGAATCAGACACCAGTGCGGGCTCACGCAGCCAGGTGGGCTCAGCCTTCTGCACAACAAGCTGCTCTTCTGCCCGGTTACCCAAATTCACACAGCCAAGGGAAGGAGAGAGGACAAGGAATAGATAGTGCTTTTCATCCATAATACCTCTGAAAGTACTGTTGATACTCTGGAAGCAAAAATAAGTTATTTTAATTAAATAAGTGGCAAAATATTTGTCACTTGAGACTTCCAAGCCATGCAGAACACTGGCCCTGTAACCTCTTTGCTCACACTGCTTGTCCCAGGACAGAACCCAGCGAGGTGAAGCAGCATCACTCCCAGCACAGGACCTACCCAAAGGGGAATAAGTCTTCCCATCTCATTCAGGTTTTGACACCCATTTTTGCAGACTTGCCTCTTTGCCCCATGCATTTCAGGACGTTCCATGTTTTCACGGCTGGAATTAAGTTTTTTAGTGCTTTTCCCTACCCTCAGCTTAGTTTTACAAAACTTGTATGAACAGGAGAAGAGCATAGAGACAGCTCTGCCCCTCAGCCAGGGCAGTTCTGTGGGGGCAGCTGGTGGCCAGGCCACAGCACAGTCAGCATCTGCCCAGCCAGGCACAGCCCCTCTCTGCAATTCTCAGCACAAGTCCTACGTTTTCTGCTCAATTTACTGACCCATGTAGTTTCTGTACACACCAGTATTTTCCATCTGTGTTTATTATAGCCCATTTAATGGAAAAGGAGAATTTCTATCTGTCCTACTAGGAGTTGCCACTGGACTGATGGCTGCAGTGTCCAGGCAACACAAATAAACATGCTTATTAGTTTTTTGATCCTCATCATCTCAGATCCCGTCTAGGTAACTGCCTAGACCCTGAATATTAGATTTCCCTGTGCAATCTGAAACAGGATTAGAATGCAAATGTCTTAATTGAATGGCCAATATCAAGAGGGGTGCTGAAATTTTTATTAAATCTTGTAATATCAATATGCAAGAACTATTTCAGGCAACAGTAATTGGTTTATAATTAATACAAAATATGCAACGAAGACAAAAATACAGTACAAAAAACCAGCATGGGACCTTTAAGCTCCCCAAGATTTCGCTAAATGAAACCAAGCCAAGGTCCTGCTCACAAGGAATGCAGCAACAGATTCTACATTGGCTTTGGGATCTCTCCTCCCTGCCCAGGAGCTCCTGTGCCTCCCCCTGAACCCCCCCTTTCTGCAGGGATCCCTGGCAGGGCTACGCTGCTTTCCTAGGGCTCACCTGGTCCCTCTGCCACCAAACGTCACACCACAGGCTCATGGCACAATGCTGGCCAACATTAACGAGATAACAGAGACAGAGGAACAAAACTGGAACAGCATCAGAAGCACATGGAGCAGAAAATTCCTGTCAAATAAACATGGAAAACTTGGAAAAAAAGCACCTCGGTCTTAGACAAAAGCTGCCATTGTACACAGGGGAGGAAACTCAAACCACCTTCACGCTGCTGTCAGCTTCAGACCCTGGACAGCTGGCCATTGGGGCAGGAAAGGCAAACACACAGAAAATGCTTCTTCCATAATGCTCCCTTGGTTTGCCAGATCAGGAGAGGATGCCAAAAATAGCAGGAATAATCTATGATGCATTGAATGCCTGTTCTCAGTCTGCAGAACACCTCCTGTGCAGTCAGACCCAGTGCCCCTCATGCCACCCACGCCAGCTGTGCCCACGGCTGACCAGTGCCATGCAAGGGACCAACAGAAGGGAGGCAATGTGTGAACAGCTGCCACAGCTCCTCAGGGCCAAGCACCAGGTTGAATCTGTCCTCTCCCCTTGTAACTGTTTTACAGCCAAATTTTAGAGAAAAATACGGACAAATCTCTGCTGTGGGATTTCAGGAATGTGAGGAGAGGGAAGACTGCACTTTAATTCAGAACACATGTAGCACATGCACAAATACGGCTGCTGACCACACGAGCTGAATTCCTGCTTTCCCAAAATTAAGGTTGCACCTCAGCTAACACTTTTCCTTCAGTCCTACACCTGGCTGACACCTGAATCACAGCTGTCAGCCTGCCCTGGAGAATCAGCACAACAGATCTGTTGTCTCTGCAGCTTTGTTTCTTTATCTTCTACCTGTTTCCAAGGTGCCTCTTACAGAACTACACTACTTAGAAATGGAAATTTCCTATTAGCCCCAATGAGCCAACAGAAAAAAATAAAATGGGGGGATGTGGGTGTAAAATATCTTGCCTTACTTTATCCAAAGAGCATCTAATTGCTCTTATTAATTGTGCTTCCACAGCCTGCTAGTGGATTGTGTGCACAGCTCACTTGCCCACCTGAAATAAATAGAATTTTATCAGTAAACCAAGAGTCAAATCTTTGTTTACTTAGTTGAAGGAAACAGACCAGCTTTTCACAGAGCTTATCCTTGTTGCTCCATTCTCATATGCTTCAGGTTCACTCTAGGAACAGCAGCTACATCCTGGAACCCCTCTTCAGAGGACATCCCTCTCCTTCCCTAACAGCAGGTGCTGACAGACAATCTTCATGTCTTATCAGCTACATCTCTTAACCCTCATTTAACAGCAAGAACCAGCCATGAGCAGAGGGAAGTGCTCTAGAAGAGTAACATATAACCTGTCAGTGCTCAAGTACAGCACAAGGGAAACAGAACCAGCCTCCTCTGTCTAAGGCCAACAGGTACAGCAGCGCAGCATCTGCTACAGTTCCTCTGCAAATCAACAGGGACAGTTTGGCACAATTTTTGGTGAAACAATTTTTGGTTAAACAGCTTCTTTCAGAAATGGCAGGAGAAAAGACAGGCCAACTTTTATCCTGCTAAGAAGTAACACCAGTCTTCATAAGATATTACCATAAGATACAGAATTATACAAAACTTAAACGTGGCTTCTCAGGGAAGCTTGGGAAAGAGGCAGGGCTGGTTTGAACATGATTATTACCTGGTGCTTAGCTTACTTTCAGCACTGTCCCATGACTTAAATTGTAAATTGAATTCTTTTCTCCAATCCAGGTACTGTTCCTCTGCCTCCAATACTGGGCCCTCTTGGCTTCACACTCCATCTGTAAAATCCCTGTATCTTGCACTTCCCAATCATCCTACCTCCTCCTGGTTTTATCTGCTGTTTGATTACTGTGAATCTGAAAAGCATTTAGGGTTGTTTTGGAAATGCTCTTGTCTGCACTGAAGGACACAGATACAGCAGAGGTCATTTAATGACCCTTTAACAACTCTGGCTTACCTTGACAAGGTACTTCACTCAAATGACTCAAAACCTCTGTAACTGCTGAAAGTCAGATAAACTTTGATCAGCATCAGATGCAAATGGTGATTTGCATGTTACAAGAATGGACGCGCTGAAATATTTTAAACAAGCATTTCAGGATTTTAACACACATTTTCTGACACAGGAGACAGACTCAACAGGAGCAACAGCTCTGCATACAACCAAACACTCACAGAGAGGTGAAACACACCCTGAGAGCCCCCAGAATCACTCTGGGCTTTGTGGAAGACAAGCCCCAAAGCCGCTTCCTTATCACACATCTCCACGGGTCCATTCTGAACACTGCCCTGATCTGGAGCTATATCCTATCTTACCAGTGAAGTAGAAAAAAAAATCTGAGCAGTACAATCTCCAGGAGAGCAGAGCAGAGACAAAAGATGAAATACAAAGTAGTTACAGAGCAGAATAATGGTGACTGCCACGTGTTCACAGGTGGGTGGGTGGCTGCAGTGTATCTGCAGCAAGGAGTTGGTTTGTACCCCCTGGAGAAGCAGCTGGTGCTCAGCAGGGACTGTGACAGAGAAGCCCAGCACACACCTACTGCAGACACGGGCTCCTGCCTCTTCTTGGCTCACCATCTCCCTGCCAGCGCCCAGGCAGCGCTGCCTGCCAAGGACAAAGCTGATGACAGGGGAAAGGGGAAAAATCAAATTTGCAAAAGTACTAAACATATAAATCTCTTTGGCCCAAGTGAACGTGGGAAAAATTCTTCAGCAGGGGTGTCCCATTTAGCAAGTTTTGCCAGATCATTACTCTTGTAATGCAAAGGGGAGAAACATCAACACCATGTTTCCTTACAATGATTCGCCTCCTTTATCACAGATCTCTGAAGCACCAAGTAATTTAGTAGTTGCTATGGAAACTGCTAGTTTTATTGAACAGCCCTGAAAGGGTCAAGAGGTACCATCAAACTGGCCAAATGTAAATTATTTTCCTGCTAAACATCTGCTTTATTTTAGTTGCCCTACCACTTCTCTGTTTTGCTGTTAGAACAGTATCTGGATGGACTCCAGAATAGGTGTCATTCTTCAGTGGGGCTGCAAGAGCCAAGTCCAAAAATAGCAATTTTCATTTTCTAATACGCTGTAAAATCCTTCATACAAAGGAGCCCTACTGAGGGCAGAAGAGCAAAGGACCAGGGACTCTTCCTTCTCGCACACATCAGCACCAACTTAAGGCAGTGGTAACCAACACAAAGAGCTGGTTTTCCCTGGGGGCTTCACATGGCTACTTGCACCAGTCACAAGATGAACAATCCATTAGACTGATCCACCTGTGCCTTCAGAAAAGGGACAAAAAAGCAGCAGAAAAACACCCTGCCCTTCTCAACAAGCACCCAGCTCTTCTCAGCTTTGCAACCCCAAGAAAGGAGAGTCTCCCTTGCCAGCAAGGGTCTGTGCTCCAGGAACACAAAACATTGCACTGCCTGTACTGGACTACCAGAAAACAATGTAATCTACCTTCCTTTATTCATCATACAGAAAATGGCACCAGAGATTCCAAATGCTAGTTAGCAGCTTCCATTCCTACAGGCCAGGAGAACAGCAGGAGCACTGGCTGCATTTCCAACTTTGCTGTTGAACTCACTGGATTTGTGTCAGTTCCATAAAAGTGCCAAATTTCTTATTACTCCATTTACTGAATGTGTGACTATCATAAACCCAAAAGCACCAGCAGAAACCAGAACACAGGAGCAAGGCTTCCTCTGTGGAGGACACAAGCAGCTCCCTTGTGCAGAGGCACTCCCTGTGTCTCTTCCTCAGACAGAAAGCTGCCCTAGGCAACATCACCTGGAAATCCTTATTTCAACATCTTTACATTGCCTTTAAATTTATCTTTAAGTAACCTTAAAGTTACAACTGTACTTAATTCAAATAACTGGAGTGGGCAGGAGAGAGCATTTTATTACAGAACATACCTGAATTTAAGAGGCTGCACGCTTTCTAATGACAACCATGCCTAAGTTCTGTGCCCAGGGCAAGCCAGTAAAGGGCGGGCTCTGTTCCCTCCTCATACATTCTCTCCGTTCTTCATCTGGCTGAAATTATTCAACTGATGACAAAGAAAGCAAAAGCTCTGTCTATGTAGACAAGTTCTGGTCTTTCTCACATATCCTGTGAACTCCATTACTTGTGTAAAGTCTTGGCTTGGAAGAAAATATTCTAAGTTCTGAGGTATTTGGCATGCCTTGGTATGGAGACTCCAGCCTTGATTCAGACTTTCCATCCCCAGGAACCCCAGGAGAAATCAAGACATTTTTCTGTACATCCACAGGAAAATTTCTCCTTCGTCAGGCAATGAGTTCATAGTATTCATTTCAGTTCTCTTTTCTAAAATTATCTACCACAGACTAAAACTTGCACACACACTGGAACACAGCAGACACCAGAGCACCGCTCTGCTGGGATACACTCAGCAGAAGGGCTTCTCACAAGGCCAGGGCTTGCCTGCCTGCAGAGCTCAAGTCTGGACTCCTGAGAAAGTTATCAGGACTGTACAGAAACTGCAAATCATGCAGCTGTACCTACAGACCAAAACCAAAGAGAAGTGTTTCATGTATCATAGCTCCTTCCAGCTCCCAGGAACTCATTACATCTGGACTCTGATGCAGGCAGGTGCCAGGTGGCAGAAGAGCTTCCCTACGTACAAATATGAGGGGACATACTAAGCCAAGAAAGATCTTGCACTTCCAGAGGCATGGTTTGGGAATGCTGGAGGAGAAACCCAAGCAGTGCCCTGCTCGAGGACCACGGCCTGGCCAGAGGACAAGGGAGTCCCAGCTCACTGGAGGTGCTCAGCAGCAGATTCATCTGGAGTGTTAATTCTCTCCTGACTAACAGACACAGCAACTGCCCCTACAAAACCAACAGCTTGAGGCTCATGGCACTGAGGATCCGGTGGGCATTCCCAACACAGCACCCCGCGGTTACAGCTCCGCTCCAGCCAGGAGCCCCTTGGCACAGGCAGAATGCCAAGCACCAGGCATGCACCACCACCAGCACAGACCTCCTCTGCTGTGCCCCCGAGGACAAACCCTTCCTTAAGCACTTCCTGCAACTTCCTCTTCCGCTGGCTTCTCTTTTGGCATTTCCAAGAGGATGTTCTGACAACCAGGTCACTGCTGTTCAGCTGCGGCATTCGTGCAGGATAAATGTAGTGAAACACAGTGAAAACCCTCTAGGGAAGGAGAAAGCTCATAATAATTACAGTTTGCTGAAAAATCTCCAGCAATAGGGATGGCTGCAGACTCTTCCCTGTCTGTGAACTATACAAATTTTAACTTTGGGTGAGAGGTTTAATACAGTAAGCACCAGGCAAGTCTCCTCCTCAAGGTACCAAGAGCAAGCAGGAGAACAAAGAGGATACTAATATGCCTGCTACTTGCCACTGGCCTGCAGCCCTGTCAGAGCGCTGGGAGGACAACAAGATGCTTGGTGAATAATTGAAGACACAATGATGAAATCTCAGAATGGCAGAGGCATAATACAGGTTTTAGGTTTCATCAGGAAGCCTTGAATTCTCAAATAAGACACACTGAATAATTTATCTCTGTGTCAGTGCTGGGTCATCAGCTGTTCACTCACAGCACGCTTCAAGACACTTGAATGGATCTGAACAGACTAAAGAATAGGGTCCAGAGGGGAAGAGGTGATGAAAACTCTACCCACTCACCCTTCCAAACACTAAGCTCAGATAAAAACGTGTAGACCCCTCAGTCATGCCCTGTGCATGAGGTCCCACAGGTTCTGAACCTGCTTTAGTGCTGCCCAGCACCACCTCGCCACCTCTTGTGCTCCTTGGCACAAGAGACCAGGAGGGAGCTCTCCTGTGCTGGGCTGGCTTCAGGCTGGCATCTGCTGCCCAGTCACCCAGACTGGGGCTCATCCAGCTCCAGAGGATTGATCCAGAGGCTCAACTGTCTGTAGCATCTCGAAGCCCCCAGCCACAGCTCCGTGGCACTAAATACCACTTGCCCACCAGAGCAGGCTATGAACACTGCACAGCCTTTGCCCAGACATCATCTGAAACTTGCCAGGTAGTTATGTGCACTCTGATTTTAACAGCTGGTTTTGTTGGTTTACTGTCACTTTTTTCACATTTTTAGCATTCATTGCTGGGCAGGTACCTGAGCAGTGATCCATATCCAGCCTGTTTAATCAATAACTCTATGGTGGCAGGTAAAAATCCCTGCATTTACAAGCAGAATTCTACAGCTGCCACACCCAACCACCCATGATGGGATCAGAGAGCACAGCTCAATCTGTCTGGGCAATCTGCTTTCATAGTAATCTGCTTTAGATAATATGAGCACACAGGCAGGTCACACACAACAAAGCTTGTAGGATTTAAATCAATTCTCAACCATCAAAGACTTTCCCACATACTAATATCCTGAAACGGCCCCTATCAATACTGACTGACCCAGTAGCATGAGTAATTACCTCCTAGTTCATCCTTTAAATGACAGAGGAATCCTTCCCAGCTGAGCTATTCCCCTGAGCATCTCCTTGCGAAGAAGGAGCGGTATTCAGAAGCAGAGCTGCATGCCTGTAGCTTTCCCTATGGGAAAGGCAAGCAGTCACCAAGGAATTCCCCTTTCCACCTATGCTGACAGGAGTTTTGTAATGTATCAGATTATTTGAGAGGAAAAAAATGAATGTAATACAACCACACTTGCACATATTCTTTTGGCTTTCACAATAATAAATGTTTTCTATTTTTCTCTTAAAAATATAATTTAATTGAAAAAGCCTAGATTAAATTGCCGTAAATTTTCTGAGGCATTAATCACGTCCATTCATTATTTGTAAGACACAATAAGCTTTTCAAAGACTCTTGAATGTCATCACTGATACAGCGGGATTAGTGCACCAGGGATTGTCAGTAACTGGATACAGAGTCAGAAAACACCTGGGTGCTAAAAAGGCAGAAGAAATGGAACGTGACCCTTCAGAGTCTGGAAAGAACTGGTCATTTAAATGACAACGTGCCAGACAAAGGCAAAAGACAAGGAATGAAGAAATCAAATTTAAGTGAGCACGTGTGTGCACTCATGCATATGCAACAGAAAAAAGACAGCCAGCCACAGATCAATCATGCTAACACACCATATGAACATCAGAAAATGCAGCTTTGAGGTAGTGCGTATCCAGTGGGATAGAAACAGAGACATAAGGTACGGTACAACTGCACCAGTGTCACTGTGTCCCTGCACTGTCCTGCAGCAAATTTTTCTGTGGATCAGTTAAGCAGTCTTTCATTTAATTCTTGCATAATCAAGCGAAAAACCAAGAACACCATCCTTTAGGTCTTTGTTAACACTTCAGTAAATAATTCCAAGCTTTTCTCTCATTATATGGCAATCTTTCAAGGCATCTGTTCTTTCTCATCACACATCTCCGAATATACTTCTAATCAGGGTGCCACAGCTCAAGAAGGACATCACTGTGCAAGATGACAACCACCACACGGGCTCTGACAAAAGCTCCTGCAGACCTGCAGGTGATTCTCTCCACAGCCAGCCTGGATCCCCTGGGAAGAGCAGGACAGGCATGAAGTCCTCAAAGCCCTTCTCCACACTCTACCAATCTGTGATTCAGTACAACCTGGAAATGAAAACACACACTACTTTATTCCTTTCGTGTATTTTTAATGCTTCTTGAAGCTATACTGCTTTATGTCTCCTGTGTGGCACAGCTGCCCACACCTGTACACTACCATGGCTGCCAGATGTGAAGGATGCTGCTGCCCAGGAACTCAAGGGAGACTGGCAGCAAGAGCTCCTCCAAGACAAGAGATGCCTCAAACAGAGGCGCAGTGAGATCCAGCCTCTGCAGCTGGAGACATCTCTGTCACATCAGGCACCTGGATCTCACAACTGGGGACTTGGAGAGCCCAGCCACTGCGAGCACAGGACATGCCCAGTGATGGGCTCACCAGACAGCAGTGCTGGCTCCACACACACCCCGGCCAAGGCGCTTCTCTCTGTGCTGCTCAGACCTGCAGAGCACAACACTTCCTTTATTTGCACAGAATGTAAGACCCATGCATGAGAAAATGCTCCAAAAGCTGTCAGGCAAGACACAGGAGCCCGCAGTTTTGAGTGGGACAGTCCTGCAAAGCTCCATTCTTCACTTAACATGACAATGAGGGAGTGAAAGTTAAAAACTTCTCCTGAAAAATGAAACAATTAGGAAGTGCCTTTTTCTAGGAACATGCTGCTTTCACGGCAGCATGACAGAGGTTATTTTGAACTTATTACTTTCACTGGATTCAGCTGTAAGTAATTAAATTTAGTCATAGAACTCTGATCTATAAATGGAACCTACAGAAGCAATTACCAAAGCTTCCACTGGATCAGGAAGCAATGGCCTGCTCTGTTTGATGTAAACTGAAAAGAACATTATTTATACTGCCTGAGAAGTCACAGTAACACAGTCCCCTTGCAGAGAATTGCTTTGAAAATTACAGTTTTCAGTGAAGAGAGTCATAGGTTATAAATTCCAGCCATGCTCTGATCCTTCCATGCTAACAATCTCATGGGCAAAAAAGACAATCATGACACAATTTAAAAGGACTGCTTTGGCTCCTGTTCTATACTCAGAAACCACATGAAGGAGGAGTTAATTAAACATGCAAGAGATGGGGTGACTAAGCACCAAGATTTTAAAAATAATATATTTTGATACCTCATTTTGGTCTGTTTGGTATCTAGACTATGCAGAATCTGATGGATCTGTGAACCCAGCGGGTCTCTCTCAACCCAGTCCCTGAGCATGCATGTTTCACTCCTCAAACCACTGCTGTACAACTGGACTTGATCAGAAAAAGCTTGCAGAACTGTGCATTCCTGAACACAGTGGAGGAGAGCTGCAGCCTGACAACATTTGCTGAGGATGCCAAATGGAGTGGGGAACCAGAAACTTGGGAAGGGAGAGCTCAACCAATGGAAGAATGGGCAAACAAGAACCTTACAAAGTTCAGTAAGGTCTTGCACCTGGGAAAACAGAATCCAGGAGCGCAGCACAGGCTGGGATTGACCTGCGTGGGGAGCAGCTCTGTGGAAAGGGACCTGGTGGACACCAAGCTCAGTGTGAGTGACCAGTGTGCTGCTGCAGCTGAGAGCCAGTGGGATGCTGGGCTGCATCAGCAAGGGTATCGCCAACAGAGAAAGAGAAATCTGCCCACAACATCTCCTTGACCCCTCCATTTTCTATCTTTTTGCACAGGCAAAGACACTGAAGAGCAGCACTGACTTGTGCAGGAGAAACAGCTGAATCCTGCTCTCCCTTGTCAAGAAGATGAAGAGCTTACGTGATGCTAGAAGTGAAATGTGCCACATGCTCATCGAATTTGAATCCCCATCTGGAACTGCAACCCAGGTAGCAGAAGGTCATCGCAGTAAACTCCTCTGTGCTCAGACATCAGCATTGCCATCAATATTTCAATGCTCCTCTTCATGGTACAGGCAAGGATAACAACCTGTGCTTCATCACAATTCCTTTTACTTCACAGAGGAAAGCAGGAACAATAGTTTGTTAGCAAGTACAGCACAATTAACAGAGCAGTAATGATCAGAACCGCTACACCTTGTAAAATCTTTGCTTGGTTATAAAGAATTCTTTGACTACTAATGGCATTGTGCAATGAGGTCTGCAGCAGCTTGGCAGCCATTAGCAATGATTCACTGCCACAAGGCACTTCTCAACCAACACAGTCAGGAATCACAATTCTGAATGCTTTTCCTGATCAATCTGTGGGCATAAAAATATGAGAAAAACACAGGATCTGTGAGGAATGAACAGAGATCCCCACACACTGAATATAATATACAGAGTTATTATAAATATGTTATATAGCATTCACTATCAGATGTTCTAATTTTTTCTACAACACAAAAAAAATCAGTATTTTGATATTTACCATTTGATAAGGAATCTGATAAGGCCATCCCTTACTGGGACCAAACACACAGATTCTGCACATGTTTATGCTACTGCGGCAGAATTGCAAACACACAGCCAACCTCTGAAAAATGGCCATGTGATAGTTCTCACACAAGGGATTCCACATCCAGAAAATAAGTCAAACATACTTTAGCAGATCAGGAAATCCTCTAGCAGTCTCTTGAGGAAAACTGAAGCCTCTTAAGCCTGACTAGAACAAACCTTTTTGAGGACCATCTTGGTATTTGCATTCCGACATTGTGTTAGAAGTCTCTCCATAATAAAAACCAAACCAAAAAAACCCCAAACAAACAAAAAAAAACAAAACAAAACCCCACGAACAAAAACTGTTAACAGAAAATGCAAAAAAATTCCTGTCTAGGAAAACCTGCTCCCCATAAGACTGCCTGCTTGTCAGCCAAGCATCAGCTGCTGTCCTACACTGACACTGGCAAATACCCCTCAGCCACCAGGCACTTCTCACACCAGATCCTTTCTTTGAGGAAAGCAGTTTATAAAAAATGATGCTGACATGTAATTCTGCGACTGTGCATTTCATATACAGCTGGGAGATTCGGTGCAGCAATCCAGGGGAAAAGCAGCCACCATATCCCCAACAAGAACATCTGCTCCATACCCAGCAGACGCAGCAGTTCCAGCCACAGTCAATTCTCATGCCACACAAAGCACCTTACCCCTGCCACCTCTCATCTCTCATCTATCCTAGAAAGGGACACAGCAGTTACAGACCTGGGTAGGGGTAAATGTTCCTTCAGTACTACAGTTCCATTTAAAAAAAAGTAATTCAGCAGGGTCTGGAGGTTCCAATTTCAATCATCTCCCCTTTGCCCTTTCACCTGACTGTTCCCAAAGGAAATCCCGCTTCGAGGCGTCACTATTTCACATACCTGAGTCAATAAGCCTCTGCTCTGAAATACACCACACCAAGAGAATACACTAACCCACTGTCCTTAAAGACACACACCCCTATCCTACACAAACACCAATCCTCCCTTCTGCACACACAAGGCTCAGCACATCGCCTGCCAAGCGTCTCCTCACATCAGACACACGCATGACCTGCCTCATCCTCCCCCAGCTCCTCCTGGCTCGTGCCAGACCCCGTGCGGCTGAGCACAGCCTCCGAGGGCAGGGACAAAGCTGAGCCAGCCTGGCTGGCACAGAAGTACAGGCCACAAAGCATTGTCTCAAACAGGTTAGTTATTATTCCCAGCTAGGCAGGAAAAAATAAGAGTACTATGACAGTTTATATTGGCAAAGATATGTTAGATAGTGTAAAAGATTTGCTTTAAACTAAAAACAAGGTAGAAAATGCAGTTAGTGATAACAACAACCCTCCTCCCAGGCTTTGGTATTATAAGCAGGCAGGAAAGAAAACTTTCAAGCCACCACTTCAGTTAAAAAAGAATTTTAGCTTGAAGCCAAAGAAAGATTCAGCTGCAACTGAAATCTGGAATTTCCAAAACATGTTTTGCATTTATTAAGATATTATTAACATCAGTAGAGAAGATAACCAGTCAATTCATACAGCAGCCCAGACTCATTTAAAGGTTGTTAAGAATGCAATTCAGTAGGAGAGGTAGGAATGTAGCTGCCATGAAATGCAGAGCACAGACACCTAGCAGAAGGGATGACAGAAGCATCCTGGAAATATCATCCAAAATATCACTAATTTCTGCAACTGCTGGTTCTGGAAATAAGGTCCTAGATCCCACTTTAAAGTCCAGGCAGTCCAAACTGCTGAACCAAAGCAACACAGCTACTGACTCTGTGAGTATTCATCCTCTGCAATCCCATGTACCTGTAGCAGGACAGAGATCTGACCTCTTGTCAGCCTGATCACATTAATCTGATAAAAAAGCCAGGAAAGGCCTTTTTCTGACAAAAACTCGCTGCTCTGTTCAGTGAGTCCCACCCAGGCTGGATGGACCCTGCAGATGCAGCCACCAACCCCAAAGGAACAAACAACCAGAGAGCCATTGCTGCACCAATCTTTGCTTTACACTCTTACCTCTATTTGAAACATTTTTTGTGTGTTTATCAATTAATTAAAAAGCAATAGCTCAAGTCACTTGATTCACAGCAAGAGACAGCGGAACACACGAACTTCATTGTTGGGAAATTTTCCTATTTAACAGCTATTTGCCCCCTTCTACTGATTCCCCCCATCATCCCACACTGAATAATCTCTCCCTGACACATCCCTGTTTATACACATTCCATAATCACAGACTTTTATGTTCCCCACTCATTCAGTTATCCAAATGATACAAATTCAGCCCCTTTGATCTCTCCTCATACATCAGTCCCCCTAGGCCCCTAATCACTTTTTTCACTCTTCTCTGAACTCCCTCCAGTAATGATGTGATTCTAATCCTCTGAAAGGAGAGGTTTTTGGCTCCAGTTCTTCACACAGATGCGAGCAAACTAATTCAGAGAGACTCCACAAGCTCTGTGGAGCGCTGTCACCAGCCACCACACATTAGACCGTGACATCGAAACAAAGATGGAATTGTATTGTGAACACCAGAGAGCCAGAAGCTGAAAGGAAATACAATGAAAATTAAAACAGTGAACTGATCAGTGCTTTACAGAGTCACCAGGACTTTAGGGCACAGTTTCCTGCCAGATGCTCTGAAGAAGCCAGGGTGACTGTTCCAGGGTTTTACAGAACTACAGGTCCTGTAGCAGCTTCATGATAAATAAATACCCCAGGAAAATGGTGCACAGAGCAAGGCTGGGGCCCTGCCCACAGCCTGAGAGCTGTTCCATAGTTACCACAGGCCACCCTGCAGCAGCTGCAAGTGATATGAACCCTGCTTATATCGATCATCTGGCATCCCACCAGAGGAGAAGACACTATTCACACCTCCACCAAAGGCCCTGGCCAGTGTGAGAGCCTCCAAAGGCTACACAGGACCTGTCTGCCATCATTCAGACCAGTCTTGAACAATTTCCAAACTGAACTACAACAAATTGACTTCAATTTGACAGCCAGTAAGCAAATACCCTTTAAATTCTATCCACAGATGTATTGCCTGATTGGTGTATTCTTTGCTACAGTTCTGGCAAAGGAAGGTACCTTCATCAGAATCCACAGGACTTGCCTGTTGCAGAAAACTTCCCGTTTTATGCACGGGGATTACAGTGGGTCCCTAATCACACTGGAATTACAGGCACCCCAAGCAGATTGGCTGGATCCCATGGGCACACCACCACCTCTCCTCTGGGGAAGATGCAGATCTCCTGACTTCTTACACATCATGTGAAAGCCAGGAGAAGCCTTATGCAAAAAACAGATGGCAGAAACAGCTCAAAATGCTGCGTTTCAATGATTAAAAGGTATCAGAGTAAGAAAGAGACAGCTTGTGTTGGGCCACAAAGCACTGCATCTGAGAATGTATGTCTGGAAGGGCACTGTGCTGTGAGCATGGAGAAGATGGAATTCATCAAAGCAGGATCAAACCAGAAAACTGCTGATGGAAGCAGGATGATGGGAATTGCAGGAAAAGCAGGAGCCGCCATCTCAGCACCACCATAATGGCCACTGGTGATGTGTCTCCATGGCAGCGGGGGCTGCGGCGGAACCGCTGCAGGACAAGGGACAGGCCCGATCCCGGGGGACAGGAGGCCAAGCAGGACACACTCCAGTAGCAGCAGACAGGCTCTTTCCCCAAGTGCTCCTAAATGAGAGACTTGAGGTAAACAGAAATGAAAACACTCTTGAAATTCAGTCCATAACAAAGCCAATTACTGAGCCTCAGCACCTCAGACTTTCCCTTCAAACGGAGGCATAGTGAAGAAGAATGATGCACATGGCTGCAGTGTAAAAACCTCAGGATTAGAACTCCTGAAACAGGTCCAGATGGTTAAGGATCAACTGATTCCAATGCAGCTTTAAGTGACCTTTTGCACAAGACAAAAGCATCAGTGCTGTCTGCATTCAAACTGCCTAAGGAGACCATGCTGAACACCTCAACAGATTCAGTGCTGGTCAAGTGAGAGCCTGAGATTAGCTCAGTTGGTTAGAGCATGGTGCTAATAATGCCAAGGTCATAGGGTTTATCCCGATATGGGCCATTCACTTAAGAGCTGGACTTGATGATCCTTCTAGGTCCCTTCCAACTCAAGAGTGTTCTGTGATTCTGTGAGAGATTTTCCAAGGAAAATAATTATCAGGCAAGGAAATGCCTGTGTCCCACTGAAGCCTGCTCTGGATTCACTTGGATTCAATTGGATTCAAATGGATTCAATTGGACATGGCAGGTGAAACAGCAGCAAATACAGAGAGAGGGGACACCTTGTAATACCTCCACTCGTTGTCACAACCCAGACAGACATGGGATACAGCTCCACATGAAGACAGTGATCCTTTGGACACTTGGTACAAATGGCATGAGACACATTCTAGCTCCAAAGGGATGAAGCAGTACATCTGTGTACACAGCACCACTAACTTGGGGTGGGGTACAGGCTTTCTAGGATTTACTACAGAAGCCACCCATTTTTCATTTAAGTGGATAGTTCAACCACTATCAGGACCATAAGGACTCCAGCAGACTTGCTAATAATGTCTCTGGAAAGGCTTGCAAGATTTGAGGTCACTTTAGCTGTAAAGCAATGCAAGTGAGTACAGGTTAACAAAGCTAACATTTATAATAGGGGGAACCCTAGCTTCAACTGCTTATTGGAACAAAAACATAAATCAGTCAATGCTGAGATGATTAACAAGATAAGACTAAGGTTAAAACTAGAAAATCTATTAACCCGTTCAAGAAGTAAATGTGGAACCTGGCAGGTCATCAGTCTTTTAAGCCTCAAGGGTGTAGATGCTCTAAGCAAACAGGAGACTGACTGAGGCAGCCAAAAGCTCTGTGTGAAGGCTAAAGGATCTGTTACTGCCTTGCCACATCAGGTGGGACTTCGCCCTAAATTCAGTGGAGTGAGCCACAGACCATCACCTCAGCTTCCACTGCCACAGATACAATGTACCACAACCCCTGGATGGGGTAGGATCTGGGAGGAAAGTCAGAGCTAGTACGTGGTTCAACATACGAAGAGAAGCACAAAGAAAAGAAATCAGCATCTAGAATGGCAGATTCAGTTTCATGTCTATATCCTAACAGCTGTGAATTCAGCTCATAACAAAAGTTTTAGTCAGAAAACTATATTCACCCATTCTGCTTGTCCTAGTCTGCATATACGCTTGTCATTCAACTGTCACACGTATCCATTCACTGTGTATTGTGAAAATAATTGTAAAGAATTTTAATTATGCCTCAGAAGACACATCTTCTCAAGGAGACAGAAACACATGGTCCACCTCCATCTTTGAGTCTAATTTCCCTTAGGAAAATTTTCCTCTAATGCATTATTTCACATCAGACAGCCTACTACACAGAGCAGCTCGCCAGACTGCACTAATTGTTAACAGTTTGGGGTTTATCACGTCCTGCTTTTTAAAGCCCTGTACAGAGCCAGTCAGGATTGTGAGAGCCCAGAGACAACCTAGTCAGGGGGATGCTGAACTACAGAAGTAACAAAACAAATGCTGAAGATGGGAAAATGAAGACAAAAACCACAGTGATTCAACCTGTATCCCAGAGCCTTGACTGTAACTGGGAAGTTCCTACCTCAATGCCATCAAGTCCTCATCTGAGATCAAACTGAACAGGCTATTTTTGCTGCTAAGACCTTGGTTCTGTAGTAGTGAGAACCTAAATGCATTCCTACTCTCCCAGGGCTACTTCTGCGCATTGAAGAAAACTAGGGAAAAGCTGAAGTAACTGTGGCTTTGTGGAAATTTGTATCTCCCTCACTGACTGCCTGTGCAAAATATTAAATATTTCCCTACATTCCTTTACCCACCAAAACACAGATCTACTCATTCTAATCACTGCACACACTGGTATCTAAAACAAAAACCTCTAGGCTTGGAGATGAGAGAGGAATTCATAGGCAAAAGGCTGCAGAGGACAGTACCCAGGCCACTGGAGCTCCTCCTTACTAATTATCCCAGAGTGTCCATTTGCTATGTAACTGAGGGAGAAGTGTGTCAGACTGTGGCAAAGCTGTCTTCAGCAGCTTATGGAATGTTTCTCCGAGCCCTGATGCAATTAACTGCCAGGAAAGTGCTGAGGCAGGCAGAATTAGGAAGCTATAACAAATCAAGTATATAATCCTACACCATTTACATTTAAAACAGCTGAATTGCTTTTAACTCGCAGAGCTGTAGCATGTTTACAATTTCATTTCATACAATCTAGATGTCCTATTCCCCAACCGAGACAAATAAAAAAATCCAGATTCGAGGCCAAAATGGGAAAAGACTCAAAAAAAAATGTACAGCTCTCCAGAGCTCCTGACCCAAGTGGCAAGATTGGCCATCCTGAACCACCAGCACATCCTGAGTCACTGCAAACACTCAGAACCACTAAAAAATCATTATTACCCCAGAAGCTCTTATTTAGCTCATAGGAAGTTTGAATAATGTGCAATATGGAGTTCACTGGGTCCAGGAAACGCTTTCCCACAGAAACAAGCATGCAAAAACTCCATTATTGCTGTAATATCTAGTTAGCTGCAGAGAGAGCAAAGCAACTGCTGCTAAAGTGTTAAAAAGCTTTGTGGTGGGAGAGGGGGGAGGTACGAGGGGAAATGGACATTTCCATAGACTCTGAGGACTTTTAAGGAGGTCTATTAAAAAAAAACCAACAAACCACAAACACACACAGACACAAACCTGCTCCTTACAAGACAGTAAAAAAGTTTAGCAAGGTCTGAAGTTTAATCTACAGTGTCAGAAAAATAATATGTATTACTCAACACTTATGTATTCATCAATCCTGGCATAAAATGGTCGGGCAGACCCAGATCCAACAGCTACTGAGGATGGTGGGAATTTCTCTGCTAACTTAGCTGACTTTTAGTCTGGAGTGCTGGATGAACTTTGCTGCTACTGCTCAGAAGATAATGCCAATTAGAAAGGAAAGTAGCACAGAGCATCCACCAAACGCTTTTAACTTCTGCCGGCTACACAAAGAACAGAATTCATGTCTAAGAAAAACATATAAAAGTGACACCTGTACTCAAACAACTCAACACCATCCAACCAGCTGCATTACAACCGGGACACCCTGTGAGCAAGTGCTGACAGATTTCACTGATTCCCACAGCTGCCCTTCCACCCTTCCCCAGGACATGAACACAAGGATACCCAGGAGCACTGGCCTTCCTGCCCCGCACTGCCCAGCCACTCACACCACTGTAACAGCAGGAACTCTGCACATTTCCAAGGATCATGTACTTGTTTAGAGTCACCGGAGCTGGAGCACAGCTGGGGCTTATGCCCATATGGCAGATTTCTCTTTTTAATCCAACTTTGATAGCGAGATGTGTTAAATCTTTGATTTTATTGGCAGATACTGACTGTATTTGCCTAACCTCTGAAGCCTGGTGATTGACAGTGTTAATGTACTTTTTAATAGATGAAAAGGGAAATGACAGCTTTTGGCTCCCTTTCAAGCACATTTCTTCACTGCAAAATACTCTACAGCTCAACCTGCTTTTCATACAACCTAAGAAATCTATTCTTTATAGTGTTGCTAATAACTGGTGGCTTGCTGAAGAAAACTGTAGCTCAATAGGAACACTTACTGTGGGAGCTACTTTTCTTCCTTTCTTTAATTTCAGCTGCATTGATCTGATCTTAGAAAATCCCAGACAGAAGTTAAACGTTACTTCAAAATGATTTCTCAACTCTTTTTACACCAAACAAAGCTCACCCCCCGACTTTTCAAGAGCAGCAGTTATGCTAACAAAAGGCCAGTGGTTCCAGCATCAAAGGTGATCGGTATGGACTGCTGAGCCTGAGGGACTGCACTCTTCCACATAAAGGAAACTGTTCCTAGAATCACTGGTTCTATGGTTTGGTCTGGAAGGGAAATTAAAGCTCACCCTGCTCCAACCCCTTGCCTTGGGCAGGGACACCTACCACTGTCCCAGGTTGCTCCAAGCCCTGTCCAACCTGGCCTTGGACATTTCCAGGGATGGGGCAGCCACAGCTTCTCTGGGCAACCTGTGCCAGGGCCTCAGCACCTGCACACAGAAGAATTTCTAATAAGTCAGTGGTGGGGAGAAGCTGTGGTATGCATTCATTACATATTGTAAGAGACTGGCAAAGGCATTTCTCTGCCTAGGTATCCTTGTCATGAGTCTGCATCTGAGCAAGAGCTAATATTCAGAACCCAGAAATTCATGAGAGGGCTCTCCAACCATAACACAGTAACATTTCTATGGAAAATGGGATGGTGCCAAGTCATAAGAGTCTCTGTAAAGGCCTAATTAACATGAATAACACAGCTGGATATTTTATGTATCAGCTAAGTCCCTCCTTCCTGCCACTTAAGAGCAGAAATAGTAGAATGTTTTATGGAGGTTAATTCATGCTTGCTTAGGTGTGATTCTACTTTAAGAGAGGGCAGAATAGCCTCTTGCAGCCATCTATACAGCAAGCACATGAACAGCCTGTCTAAATGGTGCTTGCTGAAGGAAGTCACAACACAGCAGGTTTGTCAGGGAAATGTGGAGAGCTGCCAGAGTATCAAAGGAATTGCCTTTCCTTCCATTCCAGACCTGGGTTTCACGGTAGATGAGCTGATATCATCACCTGGCAGGTTACAAGATAATCAGAAAAGAAAAGAGTAATGGCAAATTACAAAGAAAAAATACAAAGAAATCTAAAAGAAAACCAGCACGTTTTACTAGGAGATCAGACAGTTGGTTTTATCCCTCTGATGGCTGTTTAGTTCAGAATATATTTTGGCATGCTTTTTTACAAATACACAGCATCTCAATTAATCTGAGGCAATGGCAGCTCCAGACCTGCACAGTCCCTTTGGACCCTGCACCAGAGCACTGGCCAAGAGAAGCATCTTAGCCACTGAGCTTTTTGCAGTGTGTTACCCTGGGCTTCACGTCCACCTCTGCTCCACAGAGCCCAGGCTGCAGAACCTGGGCAGAACCTGCCTCCTCTGGGCACCACTGAGCCCAGGCTGCAGAATCTGCCTCCTCTGGGCATCACACCTGCCCAGGTCTGTGGCAGATACAGGCCCATGGCCACCTCACATTTAGCCACTGAGAAACTTTACCCTTAAGCCTCCCCACAGCACCCCAGCAAAGCCTCTTCCTCTGCACCCGCAGGGTCTGCCCAGGCTCAGTGTCTGAGTGTCTATTCCTTAATCCCTTCTGCTTTCCAGGGAGATGTAAATACTTTGGGCCCTAGCTGGCACCCAGCCTTCCCTGGCCACAGTGGGGACGCCAGCCCAGCTTGTGAGGCGTCAGCTCCAGCTCAGCTCGACCCACCACTGGAATACCCAACTGGTCTGCTGCTCCATGGCAGGCCAAACAGCAGCTTGTGTCCAGGAAGGGTTCAATGACTTGTACACTGACCACAAAAAGTACTTTTACAAATTGTTTTCCATTAAAAGGACAGAAATTATTTGCAACTAAAGCCACTACACTTAATTCTGAATCCAGTGTTTCAGGCTAGCCTATCCCATAAACATTCCCATCTCAGCTGTGCAATTTTGTTTCAGTGTAGCATACATCAGGAAAGAAACTAAACAAGCCTAGATCTGGGTTATTCAAATAGCTGAAGGCACTGAGTTGTTTGTGCTCCTCTGGAAAGCACGTAATAACCATAGTTTGCAGTAAATTGTCACAATCCTCATTTGCTGCATTAAATGTAGTAAGCTACTAAATAATAAAAACAAGAATAAAAGAAACAATAAGTTACTCTGACAGGAAGACCTGTATTTTCATATCATGGAAAAAACAGGTTTTTTGAAAACACAACTTACTACTCATTGTCCAAAAAAAGAAAAAAGATCCCATCAGTAACACCAAGGCTCGGAGTGCAGTGAGGTGCCAAGGAGCTAAGCCCCCTACAATCAAACACAATTTCCTAGGGTCACTTCCCAGCAGCACAGCCACTGGATCCACACAGCATCAGTGCCTGCCCCAGGAGGAGCAGGGCAGGAGCAGGGAGCAGCTGGGGCCAGGCAGCCATGCTTTTGGGGAACAAACCCAAGCTATGCTGACAGCACAATCCATACAGCTTTAATAAATATCCCAGTAGGAATGTTACTGACACTTTTAACTGTGGCTAACCAAAGAATAACGGTCTCAGAGATTATTCCAATTAAACTGATGACACAGGCAGGTATTTTATTATTTATAAAGTCTTGGTTTTCTCAGAATAGGAGAAAGCGATCTGAGAACATTTCCCTATTCATTACTCCAAACCAGCATATCTACAAAAAATCCCACTATGCTGGGCTTCTGCTGTTACCCCACATTAGGCCCAGTTACAAGCCACTGTGTTTGCCTCACACAGGGAATACTTTCCCATTCCTCCAGAGGCAAGCTCTCCTTCCCAGTCTATGGATAAAACAGCCCATCCAACCTGTATCAAGGAACCGTACAATTTCATTTTGCCTGTATTTTCTCTGATTTGTATGCTTAACTGCTCTTGTCAAACTAATATTCCAAGTTCCGGTTAAATATACTTAACAATACAAGCTGCTGCTGTTCTTACAAATTGACCCAGGAATCTCTTTAACAAGGGTCGATTTACCAGAGTAGGGTATTTCTGCTTAAATAAAGTAGCATAGAGAAGAATGTTACAAGTAGCTAAAATGAACTAATATCATTTGGCAGCTGAAGACCTCATTTTTACCACAAAACATTGAGAAGCGACATTGAAACTTATCAGAGAGACTGCAAATCATGATATTATTTTCCACTGTTCAATTCAAATACAGAAATCTGACAAACACAGAAAAATGCAGCAAGATGATGAGCTGTGCAGAGCAGTGCTTACAAAGCCAACCCGACTCCAGGGTGGCTCTGCACATGAGGATGGACACTGGCTTCCACACGAACAGCAGCTCTGTAACACAGTGCCAAGCAAGGATGTCAGCCTTGCCCTGAGGCCATCTGAGCACCTGATCACAGCCCATTGACCCCAGATTTCACACACAGGCAGAGCAGCTTCACAGTCTCTCCAAGCAGGGGAGGAACGTGTTGCACCGTTCTAGGCAAGACTCTCTACTCCTGACCTTTCCTTGTCCCATTTGTTTATTTCATCTTCATCTTCTCCAGCTTTCCCTACATGGAAAAGGTTTCCTACACACCCTGCATACAAACCACACTCAGAGGTTTTCCTTGGATTTATGTCCACAATGACCAGAACATGCAGGTACAATGTGCATATCATGCACCTTTGCTATAAGGCATAACTTCTGACCTAAGCCACCGACCACATCCTCTTCTTTCACCTTCACATACATCTACTCCATGCTCATTTTTAACCTCTTTTGTCAGCTCTCAAAGTAACAGACCCAGTTTAAGAGAAGCTTTGTGCATGACATGGATTCTTCTTCTAAACCAAAGTAAGCTCTAGTAGAAATTCAAATGGATGAGGAGGACTGAAGGGATGATTTTAGGTGTATCAGAAGGCTACCATGCCCATACAAAGGAATGAAGGAAGATTCCATTAATCTTCTAAAAGGATTCAAATATTGCAAGTACAGCAATTCCATTTCTGAACAGGAATAAATTCAAACAATTTCCCTTGCAGAAATTTCCATAATTACAAGTAATTATCTTCTGCACTGAAATTCTCCAGTACAGCACTTACTGCAAAGAGTATACCCATCAAATGCTCTATTTAGGAAATAGAGGAGGAATATTTTCTTGGTGAATTGTATGTTGCCATCCCATCTATTAACCCACAGTTCTGCTCTGCCAAAATATGCATCTTTGATAATACTAACAAGAAACCCCAAACCCCACTTAATGACCCTATCGTTAGGTTATTATGAAAGATACAGATTTTTAGAAGTGCATGCAGAGAAGAGTAGGAACAGATCACATCCACAGATTACATCAAAGGAAAATCAGTTATAACACTGCATTGGACATACAGTTCTTTTCTGCTGAGTGAATCAAAGACTCCAAGACAGCATTTGGATATGCATTCTTTTCGGGCAATAAGGACAAGTATGGCAACAGCTGCTCTAGTATTTGCAAAAACTGTATAAACACAAACAAAATACCAGAGGTTACAAGAAACTAATATTTGCATTTGTTGCTTTTGTGCATAAGGAAAATGTCTGTCAGCTGTTCTTCTTGTGCATAAGGAAAATGTCTGTGAGGAACATGTAATGTCAGTTATTCACCGTTTTTCATAAGGAAATATGTAAAATCCCACATCTCTTGTGAACAACTGTGGGAACACAGTCCACTGCACTGCTGCTGCCCTTGTACATCTCTGTTACCGTATAATATCGCAATTTAGCCTTCCAGCAGTACAGCAAAATGGATCCTGCTGCAAGCCTGTGGAAAGAGGAGCTGCAGTACCTGAACCATCAGAGATGGGCCGAGCTTGCTCATAGCATAGCATCTTCCAGGCACTGCAGAACATGAGTTTTCAAAGCAAGCTTCTCAGAGCTCACTACTGACTCAACAGTTAAACAGGATTATCAGAGTGTTTAGTGTCTTGAAAGACTCTAAATGGTCACAGACAGGTGGAAGCCAATCATCCATACAGCAGGAGACCCTGGAGCACAAGTACAAGAGATGACAAAAGGCAACAGCAATTTCATAGTGAAGGAAAAAATTGCAATGATTTGGGGGATTGTCCCCCCAACAGTTGCTGGGTCTTTGTTGTACAGAGTACAAGAAAAGAGCTTGCAACACCAAACAGGTGTCACATATCTTACTGTGCCTGTAGGACTGAAAGTCCATCAAGAGAAGATGCAGAAACTCTTATCAGATATAAAAAACCTCACATAATGTACTGTAGCTACAAATTGAACAGTTCATCACAGAAATCTGTGGGAAATGGGTTAATGCTGATCAGGACTTGGCAGACTTTTCTACTGGGTCTGGAAATACCCAAATCAGCCCTACCAGCCCCATTCTCACCCCATCAGCCTTCCCCTCGAGGAGGTGGCCTCGTGCTCTCCCCTCTCTGGAAGAAGCTTTTTGATTTCACTCACTGTTAAGAGGAAGGTAGAACAGTGGTCCATCACAGCAGAACGATGGATTACCAGCTCAGATTCACTAGGAATTCAGGCATAACATAATTCCAGAGCCAAGGACTGTATTGCCTTAAATGGAAAAGATCTGTAGTATTTAACAGGTCAGGAATACTATCCATTTCTGTTTATTTAAGCATATAAGAGGGTAGATTTAGATTTTTAAAGTGCCCTAAGAAATATAAAAGAGGAAAGCTCATGAATATTCTTCTGATAACTGCCAGTTATGAAAGTGGGGGAAAGAAGCAAGGATGAGAAAGGAGGGGGAAAAAAGGAAAGGGAAAAATATTTTCAAAAAAAAATCAATTTGCTTATTCTCACCTAACATGAACAGAATTCCAAAAAACAAGTTTGATTTTCCAGCTTAGAAAATTCATGGCATTTGCAACTCATGCAACCAGTTCCAGTGCTGCCTGTCACCTGCCAACCTGCCCGGTGCCGGACACCAAGGTCAGCTAAGCTCATGCTCTTTTGCAGGAATTATCAGCCTTGCAAGCATTTCCCAGTCCTTTTCCACAGCATAACTCATTTCACCACACAATACAGAGTGAAAAAGTGGCTTTTACACCAGAAGCCCACCCAGGAGCCAGCCCATTCCATTCCCTATGGAAAAGAACTCTACAGCCTGTGACATTTTAGCTGCAATACAATACGGATTGCAATCACTGTAGATTCCCCACAGTGCTTCCTTGTAAGAGTCACGCAGACATCATTACTGACAAGAACAAGGTCACAAAAAGGTATTTCATTGTTTCTAGTGAATAACAGAGGTTGTCCCAGGAACCCAAACATTCCCATTCAACCCCATTTCAGCACCGAATGGCACAGCGAGAAAACAGCTCCTCTCCCATGCAGAACGCAATGTGTGTGCCCAGATTCAGTAGCAGCAGGGACAGATGGAGCCGGGAATGGTGGCACAAAGTTACAGATTAAAAGGAAAAAAAAATAATGTCTGAGCTTTTGGATCCTACTATTTCACTGTGACCAAGATGAAATGCACTGTTCCAGTCTTTAACACGTACTGAAAATTTGAACAGAGGACTTGGACTTAACATAATATGTAGATTCAAAAAATCCAATACAGGTCTCCAAGAGAGTAAGTTATGGCAGAGGGATAATGAGATTTGCATTAATTTACTAAGAGCGTATTTTCTTCTCTACTCCAGGAAAACTGAAGAAGCTGTTTGCACACAGAGGTGTTACACATGAATGAATCTTCTCACTGAAATGCTCTTGGTAAATATGCCTAACTTATGGGAGTCAGGAACAAAGGGATCCTGCAGCTCAGCACTGTGTTGCTATTGATGATTTACTGAACCCTTCCTGACATCCACACTCAACACAGTCAGTTCAGGTTTTGTCCAGCATTTAGTCACAGAACTGATTAGCAAATTACTCCTACATGCAATTTTGTTTAGTATCTAAACCAGTTGCTGTTATCAGGCTCAAGCAGGCAGAATTTCCCACACCGCTCTTACATAAAAACAAGGTACATTTCATAACCTTGAAGCACCACTTTATACAACTTGCTGGCTTGAACAGTTTGGAAAGGAGTGCACTCACCTGAACTCCAGTATCCCATGAAGCACTCACAAATATAATGACTTTCATCATTATTATTCATAGATTCACTATTCTGGATTAGTTAACATGATCACACCACCATCCATGCCATTCTTTTCTCCCATTAGCCCTGAGGCTGCAGCAAATCCTAGTCAACAATGGGTCAGAGCAGCCCACACAAGTCCAGGGCAGTGGGATCCAGCAAAATATCACCTTTTCACTGATGAGGGAGCTGCCTGAGCCAGCATCCTGAGGATAGCACACATGGCTCTGCCAGCAAACTGTACCCCAGAGCTGAAGGAAACTTCAAAAAGAGGTTGAGGGAAAGATTTATTTCCAGAGAACTACAAGACTGTCAGTCTGCCCCCAGTACCAGAGAAGTTCACGGAACAGGTCATCAGAGAAGGGAAGAGAGCCAGGGAAGGGTCTGATGAAGAGCAGCTGAAGGAGCTGGAGCAGCTCAGCCTGGAGAACAGGAGGCTCAGAGGGGGATCTTCTCCCTCTCTACAACTCCCTGAAAGGAGGTTGTAACCAGGTGGGGGTTGTTCTCCTGAGTAACAAGTGACAGGACAAGAGACAACAGCCTCAGGTTGTACCAGGGGAGCTTTAGGTTGGATATTAGGGAAAATTTCTTCATGGAAAGAGTTGTCCAGCCCTGGCACTGGCTGCCCAGGGCAGCGGTGGAGTCATCATCCCTGGAAGTGTTCAAAAACGTGTGGATGTGGCACTTGGGTATGTGCTTTAAGTGGTGAACATGGCGGTGCCTGGACTTGGTGATCTTGTCCAAACATAATAATTCTATAATTCTATGTAATTCCTGCAAACTGAGGCACTGAGCACACTGACATGACTGATTTTATGCTTTTCAAAGAATACAATCAATGTAACGAATCAGTCATAGCTGCAGCCAGATCCTGTGTAATTACTGGCTCCTGAGAGATTGTCGGTGCAGTTGTGCTCACCCCAACACAGGGGATGTCTCATGCTGGAATTCCAGCCTGACTTCCCAAGGCAACAGACTCACACACTGCACTGGCAGCCCCCAGCTCCTGGGCCCAGTGCCTGAGTCCCAGGGCATCAAGCCAGCATGGACCTTGCTCTGGACTAGAAAACAAGGATGCAGGGGGAACCTGGAAGGAAGTGGAGCCAGAGGTGAGTCACCAAAGTCCACAGGAAAAGAGTCTATTAGTTCTGATAACTGTTGTGGGAAAAAATTAGTAAACAGTCATTTTTTAAACTTAAAACCACACACGGTTTACGACAGAACATGAGTATTTCAGTCACAAGTTAATTCGGTTTTTCACTTGCTGAAGGCAAGAGGACCAGTTACACATTCCAGGCAATAGCTGTATCTGGGAATCACCAGACAAAGGAGCATACTCCAGGGTTACACACAGGACTAATAAACTGCATGAGATTCTATACAGCACAGTTTCACAGCTGTAAAAGCAAATATCTCTCAACGAGCAAAACACCTTAAACATTTAATAATAAAAACATGGGTAAAGCGAAAGAACATGAGTATAAATAAATCAAAGGAGACTCCCGATTCAGTGAAGCAGCACATGCATTCAGCTCTCCTGTTTGGGTATTCTAATAGGGACAAGGCAGGCAAATGACTTCTCAAAAGTCACTTGAGGAAAGGACCAGCAGTACCAGGGGCTACAGCACCACTCGTTGCTGCACTGTCTCATTTTCTGTACTACTCAGACCTGGGGCAGCAGAAGCTCCTGCGTGGTCTGCCCGAGCCCCTTTCCCGAGGCTACTCTGTGCAGCACACGACGGCAGCACTGCAACGGCACCGGGCCAGCAGAAATCCCAGCCGCGCTCACGTGAGGCTGCTGGCAGCACGGACTGAAGAACCTCTGCTGAGATTCGCGGGGACTACAGCTGAAAACAAAACCTAGTCCAGCACGAACACAGTTTGCATCACATCACAGCAGGAATAAATTTTTTTGCTCAGATGAGTAGATGTCTAACAGTTCAGAGAAGTTCAGCTGTCTCATGTACCCTCTACACAATCAAATTTGGTTGCCCAAAATCAACTTGATTTGGACACAGACAATAATGCAGAGAAAAAAAATAACCGTCTGACATGGTGATTTAAGCGTAAGTGGGTGAGCCAATACTGCCAAGTGAATCCTGACACTCTGAACAGAATCTTCCAGAGCCGAGGAGTCCAGCCAACAGCCAAGAATAATATTTCAGTGGTTCAGTCAATACAGCTGTAACCATGGCCTGGAGGGGTTTCCACAGCCGTAACCACAGGAGTGACTGCACATTCACTTGAAAATAGTAAAAACAGACATTTAAAAATCTACAGCTTGTAGACATCTTAAAACCAGTTTGAAAGGAGGCACAGAGGGGCCTGAAAAATTCATTGACACTCCCACCAAGCTTGACTGTCATCTGTTTATCCTTCTTACGAGACAATGACTTGAAATAAGAACTCCTCTCACTAGGTACAACCACCTGCTTGAAAAAAACGTGAAGGAACAGCTTCAGACTAGTTGAAAAGAGATGAGGTACCAGTATACAAAGCCTGACTGATCACTCGGAGCTGCAATGGCACAAGGCACGTTCCAACCAGGACGGTCTAACACCGTTTATTCGTGTCTCACACTCACAGCCAGAGACACTCTCATGCCTTTCACATATGATTTCTATTTCTTCCCTGATGTAAGACACAGTATCACACAACATGCTATAGAAGGAGCCCTGCTGGCTCAAGCAGGCTTTCCCAAACGAAAAAAAAAAGGAAAAAAA
>VXAC01001621.1:455295-499988 GCA_013399225.1 Rhipidura dahli
AGCGAGACATCGGGCCGGCAGGGGGCGCTGCGCGCGGGAGCGGCTCTTGCGCCCCCTGTCGGTGTCACCGGCGCTGCCCCGAGGCACGAGGACAGCCCGTGTGTGACCGGCACATGGGGACAGCCCGTGTGTCACCGGCACAGGGACAGCCGCTGTGTGACCGGCACATGGGGACAGCCCGTGTGTGACCGGCACAGGGACAGCCCGTGTGTCACCGGCACAGGGACAGCTCCTGTGTGACCGGCACACGGGGACAGCCGCTGTGTCCTGTGCACAGGGAGAGCTGTCGTGCCCCAGGCACAGGGAGAGCCGGTCCTGCAGGTGGAAGGCTGTGCAGTTGCAGCTTTATTGCGTGGCTCAAGTCTTTTATGGTCGAGCTTTTGCTGCCAGTGCTGGGGCTGCAGACTGAAGGCAGGGCCGGGCACTGTCGCTCTGTGGCCATCTCCAAGGAGCCACTTATTCTAACACCACAAAGCTTCAGCCTGAGCTCTGGGGGCTGTTGTGAGACTGTTCTAATAAATGAACACAGGCTCAGGAGAGTTACAAATCCTCAGGGCATGAACACAACCCAATTTAACTCTGGGCTTGTATTATTGAAATGGTGCAGAGGTGTAGTTTTCGTTGCTGCGAGGAATGACCACACTGTAGCATCTCAGAGGTAAACAATAAACTTAATGGCAAATATAATATCAAAACAGAGATCAACAAATATTCGCTGCCAGGTCCCTTGGAAATACAACAGTTGCTTCTTTCCATCACAGTTCCTCAGTCCTGAAGGATGCTGTGCCTGGGGTCTCAGGGAGGCCGGAGCACTGACAGGGAGGGGCATTTCAGCTCCAGCCTTGATGCTCAGGCATCACTCCCTTCCACAGTGACTGCGTGTTCTCTGCAATGAACACAGAGCTCAGACACCAGCCCCAAAGCTGCATTCAGCAGGTCCCATCTTGTCCCACACTACCCTCAGACACCAGCTCTGTGTTCCATATTTCTGTTCCCACACCTTCCCCTGCATTATTGACAGCGCACGTGGCAGTGCAGAGATTCAAGTGAAAAACAAAGCTTTGAAAAGCAGAAGGAACAGAATAGAACAGGTGTGGCTTCGCAGAAAAGGAACTCCTGCTGGTTTTACTCCCCAGAGCTAGTGTCTCACAGAGCTATGCCCTTCTACTACACCAACAGCAGAGCCAGTGGGCCCTGAAACTCACAGATTTCCATAAACTGAAAAACTGCTATTGACAATCCTGAAGAGTTATGTACATAGCAGTCGGTGCTTGAGTCAAGAAAACAAGTGTTCAGCATCAGACCATGCTCAGCCTCAGACAATGACATTCTCCACGTGGCTGTCAGAACCAAGCTTCGTCAAACTCACAGACAAATTACAAAATGTGCTGTTTTGACATAATCAACAGGAGGTTTTTGAAATTCTTCCCAAGTAAAGATAATTAACTAGAAGCAATGCAGGAGCTGTTGTGAGAGACTGAAATGTTACAGTTAATTTCTTAAACATTGTTAGGAAGGACTTTTTGCCCATTATGGCAAAACTGTATAAAAGAAGCTGCAACCACCAAAGCCCACCTCTCCTGAATGTTCCTCCTGACTTCTCACTCCAGTGATTGGCATTTCTGCTATATTTACTTTTTTTTCCTGCTGTTGATAAAAAGAAATAATGTTGGACTTACTGACATAGCTAGTCAGGCTATCCAAGCAGTATGAGAATTCAGTTCATTGTGTTATTCTACTCAGGTAGCAGCAAAATTGGACAGTATTCAGCAGGGATGTGAAGACTCGGAGTAACAACTTGCACTTCTCACATGTGCACTTCCCTGTGCACTGCCTGGGCTGGCAGCATGTGAGATGCCAGCACTTTAATAATACCCAAACAGCCAGAGCACTGCAGACCAAGCTCCTAATCGCCGAGTCCCTTGGCAAATTCAGGAAGGATAATAAAATCAAGTCCTTTTATTTCTGAATTTATTAAAGCAGCTTTCAATTAATTACAGTGATTCTGTGCCTGTCACTTTGCCTCCCTCCAGCCAGAGTGCTGAAGGCAGATACATTTTGCAAGCATCTTGCAAGGGTTTACAGATGAGACTCTGCATGAGGGACTGAGCTACGGCATCAAGTGTGGCCTGAAAAAGGGAGAAAGGAGTCCAGAAAATTCTGGCTTGGGAGGAGGGAACTCCAAGTGCAGGAACTAGGCAATTCTTTTTTAATTAATGGACCAAGTCTTATGATGAAACTCCATTAATTTTGCACCCTTTAGGAAATAACGGGTCAAACACCCCATCATTATCAATGCCATCCTTTGGTGTTTCAAATGAAAGCCCTACTCCATGCCTTGGAGTAGAGAAGAGAAAATGGGGAGGCAGCAGGGGGAAGAGAGGTGATAATGAGAGAGTGAGAGAGAAGAGAAAGCAGTGCCCACAGTGTCCTGTTCCATCGTCCTTCCCTTCACAGCACAGTGAGAGTCTCTGCTGGCACCTCAGCTGTGACTGCATTACATAAACATGATGTGCCTGTGAAATATCTGTGTGATAGTCCTATGGCAAAACCTATTTCTGTAGTTCAATGGATATTAAACATATCCTGAATTTTAACCATATCTTATCAAGGAAGGTTTTTGCTTTCAAAACTGTTTAGACTCTGTTATTGGCTCAAGAAGCTTCAGTTCTACCCTTACATGATCCTGAGCAGAAAATCATGTTTGGGACCTGCTTCTAATTATGACTTGCCCCTCCTTTTTTCCGTAGGAAGCACAATTACTGCTGCTATGGAGACAAGGGTAATTCAGGCAAGATGTGGGTCAAAGAACCACTTAGGAGGCAAAGATTCACAGAAAAGTACCCTTTTTGCTATCTGTCCTCTCCTGAAGAAGGTTCTTCTCCCAGTCTTTCCTTGCCAGCTTCCATCACCATCTGCTGTCTCAGGTAAGAAAGAGCCAGATAACACCTGAAACTTCTCACCAGGAGAGTTGTTCTTCCTCTCTTGCCCCCTTCCCCAATACCCAGAGACACCAAGCTATTCACAGGATCTGCCAGCAATCACACCATCAGCATCTCTGTAGGCATAACAAGCTCAAATAAGCTCTTACTAGCCCAAAATGGGAGACTTTCATTAATTTAATGGAGAAGGCTGTATAAATTTAAATAGTTTTTTAGGTACACTTACAATGTTACCAGGTTCCTGAACCAAAACTTTTATTCCCCAAGATCCAGATGAATTCCCTTTGCCTGCTCCTCACAGTACACCTTAAACATATTTGTATGAATTCTTTCCAAAAAACCCAGTTGCAATCTATATTATCTTACATGCAGACAGTGGTGAGATTGAAAACAAACTTGCCCTTCCTGGTATGATGCTGCTTGGACTAAAGGCCTGAGATGATCGTTTGCTGGAAGAGGCAATTGATTCAAAGGAAAGGTTTGTGTTGAAATGAAGGAATTCTGTGTCTGAATAAGAAATAACATCAAGCAGGACAGAGGATGGCTGTGGTACCTTTAAAGAAACTCCAGCACTGAGGAAACAGATCCATCAGTACACTAGAGGAACCAACAACCTCCCAAACCCTAGCAGCAAACTAAATGTGAAACCTTTCAATTATGGCTTAAAATCACATCCTCACTTAAACGCTTCTCCCAAAGAGGTGGACTTCAGAGACACCTGACAATGATACGAAGAAACTGAAAGATAAAATAAATTAGAGTCAAACTGTTTGCTTTAACAATTAGCTCTTCTGGGGTACACAGGTTAGCAGGGAGGGAGCTAGAGTTTGGTGACGTACTCTGCACATTGAATTTTTCCTGTTTTTCAGGGCACAGAATGTACTTCCTAAGTTTAAAGAAATCAAAGAAGCAAAGTTTTAATAAAAATTCTTTTTCGGCTTTGTCTGGAAGGGCTACACAATAAAACTATTGTATTATAAAGGATCTGTTTTGTCTATTCAAAATTTCTCTTCCACACAGTGGAAATGTAAGTACGTTACACAAGCCATCCTACTCCTGAGCCCTGAGATACTCAACGAAAGATCCCATAACAGTCACAAACAGCACTTAAAGCTCTCTAAGGACTCTTCTCTTACTGATTTAGAATGATAGGCAGTTCACCTGCTGAACTTTTTTGTAAAATGTGTACCAGGAATTTTGTCTGTGTCTGTTCACATTTTCAGTCAGGACTGTATGAATAAGAGATGTGACACAATTTATCCATATGCAGCACCAAAATGCAGCTTTTCTTCCCAAAGCACAGCATGCTGTATCTCACAGCTGCCCTTTTCACTGCTGCAGCAGTAAAGGAACAGAGGAAAGAAATAAACTCAACTCCTCTACAATGACAAAGTGTCTACAGACAGCCAACGAGCCCTCAAAAACAGAATCAGATAAATCTTCTTCGGAAAGACAGATGTTCAAAGAGCAATTCCTTCTGTAGGCTACAGTGTTTCTGAAGAATACCTTGTCATTGCCATATCAGAGAGAACCATTTCAAAAGTGGGAAACAACGTCAAGGTGCTGTAAAACCCTACAGCATCCCTGAAATCATTGGAGCAGAGACAATCTGGCCTCTCTGACGAGTCACATCTAAGATTCCTAGAATAGAATAGTTCCAGTTTGGAGGGACCTAAAACAATCATCTCATGTGGTTTGCTGAGGAGAAGCATCTCCAGATGGAGGTTTAACTTGCACTGTTCTCATCACTGACACCCCTGTCAGCTCAGGTGTATTGCCATGCTGCCCACAGGGAGCAGACACACCCAATCCCACGGGATGCAGCACACCCCCACCTCTCCTGGAGCCCGTTCTCTCCAAAAGGGAGCATCTCTACCAGACAAGCACACACAGATGCAGTCCAGTACCATTCAGCACTACAATGAAGAGTTTCTGATGCAGTTTTGGTTAGCTTCACTATGTTGGGCAGTAAAATTAGGACAGCTCACCCAAATAAGAACCTGAGACCCTGTCAGTGACCAAGGCGACCTCAGTTAGCTTTGTCCTACAACAGCGGAGCCAGCACACTGCTACATCACACAACTCTTACTCAGAACCTGACTTCAGTGGCCTTTTTCTGCATAAAGTTGTGAGAGCATTTAAGAGTAACTAGGACAGTTGTTGGCTGCAGCCTAAAAATACAGAACACATCTGCTTCATTTATCTTCATGTGCTCAAACACCCAGCACTGAACGAGCGTAAAGCTTAGAGTGGTACTAAAATTTTTCTACATGGAGAAACAGAAGGAGCCAACCATGCAGCAATTTCCATTCATCCCTGACAGAAAAGGTGAAGGGTGAGCTATTTGCAAGAACCAAAATTTAAAAAAAAATTCAACCTGCACCTACATAAAAGTGTTTACTGATGATAAGAGATTGATTTAAAATACTTTTTTGAAGGTTATGTAAATGGAAGTTAATTACTAGATACTAGATTACTCCATAATCTATTTTTGCCATTAGCATCTTTTCTTACTGAAGTTTTATTACAGAAGGTGACCCCACAACAGACCCAAAAGTACAAGCCCAGTCTTGAAGAGTATCTGTACCCATTTCACCTTTCTTTTTCTCCAGCATAGATTTTTCCATTTAAAAAAGTGAGATTATCATCAGATACCTTAGAAACCGATGCTTTTTGCACTGCCACAAGGCAAACAGGAAAGAATAACATTATCTGCTTCCCCAGAATGTCTCTCCTGACGTGTCTGGAGCCTTCAGAACGAGGACTCTGGTGTCACCCACAGACCCCAATGCCCAGGCCCTACCATGCAGCCCAGAAAACACAATTAGAACTGACATGTAATTAAGTTATTATAGCTGGAAAAAAGATTGTGGTAAATATCTTTAACCTGATACACAGTAGCTCTGATAGCAGGTTCTGAATGTGTGTCAGAAATATTTAAAAAGCAAGTGGGGGAAGGAATTACCTGAATGATATCCGCAAAAATAAGAAAGGGAAGAATTAACTAAAAACCTTTCAATTTATTAAGATCTAGGAGAAATGAAAAAGACTCTACAGATCTTGAATTACACAGCTACACATGATGCCTCCTTTATATGCTGCATGTACAAGCAATGACAGACAAAAGAGAGACAAATTAGTTTGATATATTCCCTCTGCCTGGGCACAGACTTTCACTGTTCAACATGACATCGTAGCAGGCTGTCAGAAATGCAGTGATTGTCAGGTTTGCACATTGCTACCCAATCACCATTCTATAAGCATCAGAGTTTAGGTAAAAAGCTGCCAACAGCTCATATTTACACTTCAGAGAAGTGTACTGTTATTCTCCTTCTAATTAAGCTGTGCAAAGGCTTAGGCCTAATTACCATGACTTTAAAGTGGTAAAACTTAAACAGTTTTACAACGGTTTATTCCAAATAATTCCAGGCTTAATGAAAAATCAATAAATTAAAAAAATAAAATAAAATAAAGAGTTCTTATTGCTAGCCTCAGCTGAGGCACTACAGGAACCCCATATCAGATAGAAGTTGGTCCCTAAATCTAACAGCCTGGCCTATTAAATCAGTCATTTATCTTGATGAGTGTCCTGATCATTCTAACAGAACAGACAATATCTGGGAACATACCTCTTGTAGATCCATCTTCTACAACATGAAGAAGTTAGCAAATGGTGCATCTCGTTTAAGAGGAAGAAAACTCCTTTCTGATGACACTTGTTAGAAGTTTATGCCTTGGAGTCTGAAGTCTGGGAGCAGTTATCAGACCTATCCAAGCACAGGGACACTTACAGGGCTGTGCTGTTCCTTATTAAAACAGCACAGAACAAAATCTGCCTCCTGAGTTTTCCAGCTGGAGAATCACCATCGCACGCTGAGAACAGGCAGCACTACTCCTCACCAGCATGGCAGAAATGCCTGGGCATGCCAGACAGGAGGAACCAGATCCCTGCTGTGCTACAGTCTCTGAGCTCAGCAGAACAATTTCTACTCAACAAGTGTAGGAGATGAACCCAGCACTCAGAGACCTCACATTCCTCTAAGGCAACGATCAGAGTATCCTTAAGCAGATCCCTCAGAATGGCACAGTTCCAAAGATTCCAGAGTGGCAATTTACTTGTGTGACTACTACAGGGGACTTGTTTGTAGTCTTCTACACAGACCAGCAAGATTATACTATTAGTTAGCAAGGACCCTTTTAGATGGAAAAATCATCAGTAAACGCAAAAAATATACAAAACAGAAAAAAATCTCCCAAGCTTGAAACGTTGTCCCATTTAGATAAAGAATTCCTGACTTTCTGTAGGCGTTCTCCTGTTGCTGCCTTCCAGCATCTCCCCTCCTCCCTTTAATTAGAGCCTGTGCAAAAGGAGGAAGAAGCAAAGCTATATTTAACTCTCTGTACACCAATGACCAGATAATACATTCTGTACTGAATACAAATATTTCTAGTTGACCTCAAAATATAGGGGGAAAAAAAAATCTAGAAAAAAAAATTCCAATGTATTTTCACCCTGAAATACAGAAAAGCTTAAACCCACCTCTGGTTTTATTGCATGTGAAGCACTGTTGGGTAAGAGATTCAAATAATTCCTGGAGGCCAGTTAATCTGCGGAGAGAGCTGTGCATCAGTAAAGAGAGCAATGTCTGGCACCAGAGCCTCTGCTGGAATGTGGAACCATTCTTAATAGGAAGTAAAAGTGAAAACTGGAGTTAATAGATTCCTTTGATTCTCCTCTGCTGCAAATAACTCCTATGAAGAAGCTCTCAATATGTTTTCTGGATAGAACAGGAATTTCTCCAAGCTCATCTCTGAACAACAGAAAAACACTGGGAAAGCCATTCTACATGGACTGCTCCCGAGAGCAGAACTCGGGCTCCAGCACTGAGAAACCCCATGGAGCGTATTTGTACTCGGCACACACTGTGGCTGAGCCCAGGCTCAGCACAGGACATTTCTCAGCATCTTTATAAAGCTGGTTTTTCCATTTTTCAGAGCGCGTTCCAGCACACACATCTGGCAGCGCTGCGGCGCGAACAACAGTTCCTGGCTCTCCGTGCATGTGTTCTGCATCCCATGACATCATGCACTCCTCAGCTTGCCAAAGCGCAGTCTCTACTGTACAGACCACCAAAACAGAGCCCCAGCATCCCCGTGGGGAACAGGGCTAACTTCCAGCCCCAAAAGTTTTCCCCTTGCAAAATCTTGTTCGGTGTTTCATCTGTTGTGCTGCATTCTCTCCCACTCACACCCATTACTCAAAAACAGTTTTCAAATCATTCCTAAATTGCTTGTATTCTACCCTGCCTATAAAGACCTTTTCTTTGCACAAGGCTGTAACTACTCTGTTACTTCTCAGCAGAACAACCCCTTTTCTTTTTATTCACAGTGGGTTTTTAACTCTTTAACAACCTGAATACTGGGAAATCTGTATTTCCCAAAGAAACCTAGGTTTGTTTTTCTTTGCTATGGGTAATAGTAGGCGGCACTGCACAGATTGATTGTTCTCTGGAGCTGAGGTTAATGTCTCATCTTGTGTCATACTCATTACTTAACACTGCCTCAGCAGCAAGGAAGCTCTCTGGCACACTTAAGAAAATAGGTTCTACACCCTAGGGCAAATCAGAAGAAAAATAATTCTATTATCTGAAAAACATTCATGTTTAAAATCTTGCAAAACCTTTTAAAGAAAGGCAAACAAATGCCAAGATCGGAGGTCTGTGACTTACACACTCACTGGTGGAGAGCTCTGGAGTCAAGAACTGCTGCAGGATTAGACCCTGGAATTTACCAAAACTGGCTCTCTGCTCCATCTTGTTTTATCAATCCCAAACTAATCAGACAGAAGGAAACGGATGTACAGATACTGCAACAGGTAACAAAGTAACAATGAGAGATAAGGCTGTAAGATTTCCCTGCAATAATTTCTCTAACAGAGGTGAAAAATAAGCTTTCAGGCCTGATTCCACTCAAAGAGGGCTTAATTGTCGACAGGTAGAGAAAAATTGCAACAGACATATTACAAAATGAAAATTTCAGTTTTCTTCTCATGCAAAGCGGTCTTGTGCAAAAGAGCCAACTCACTCATCAGGCAAGGGTCAGGCAGAGGTTATCCACAGAAACAGGACAAAGCCAGAAGCCAGGTCTATCACAAATTACCAGGCACGTTGGCTCGAGGCAGAGGCAGCCCATACATCCACTTCTCCCAAGATGCATTTCCACATACAGTGATTCCACTGACATCTCCTTTGCTCGCCACCAGAGCATTTCCAGACATCACTCCAATGTTCCAGAAGAGAAAAATGAGGGCATTTGCATGATTTCAAATCATTATGCTCCCAAATGAAAAAGCAATTTTTTCCTATTGCCCGCCCCCCTGACTGAAGGCTCCCAAGCCCAGCTGCTGTGTTTGGCATCAGGTAACTGCACTCAGTAATTGTGGCTACTGCCACTCACTGCAGAGCACTCTTGGAAAGGTCACTACAGAGATACATTTAATGCCCTTGAGTTCCTTTTCATCCAGTATTATTATTAAGAAATAAGAATTATTTTCGTATTTTTTTCCAGTGATGAGCAGTGTTTAAACCAAGTAATTTGCTTTATATTAGTAAGGATTAAAATATGCTATATACACATAACTCTGTAGTGTTTCCCACATTGAAATGTACATGTTTGTTTATACTACCTCTTCCAGTGGAAAAATCTCAGATTAATTAATTGCCACATATGATACTCCAGGGATAATGTATTTTCCTTTTTACTTTTGGAAGGGAAATACGTGACGCAAAGAGAGTCCCAACTGCAGATAAAGTAAAAGACCTTAGAAATATCAGATTTAAAAGACACTGAAACAAGGAAGAGTCAACCTGGCACTCCTAGTCTGAGTGTTACAGGATGGTTTGTTTTAACTCAGGGAGTTCTGAATATTTCTGGTCCTTCCTCAGTTGTAACAGCAACACAAGGAAATTTATGTTCTTGAATTTCAGTTCTGTGTCTGTTTTCATGCCAAGTTGCTCCTGACAGAGTCTTTATAGAAGCTTTAAAGAAAAGTTATCCTGTGATCATAGAGATGGAGCACTAATGAGTTTAATTAGAATGCAGTGCATCAACTCTAGATTGAGACATAGCCCTACATGATTAATTACCCTCTTGGAATGGCTACAGCAAAATAGAGGGGGCTATCAAGGCTGTCCTCTAATAGCTGTGTCCATCCACCTTCTCCACCTGCCTGAAGAGGTGTTCTCCTTTCCTGCACACTTGGCTACCACTGTGACAGCTGTGGGTGCTGCCAGTACCAGCTCAATAGATGATCATCTTCATTTGTCATCTTTTCTATCAGCAATTACCCTTGCTCATTTCAAAATCAAGGTCAGTTTTATTTAGCATATTTATCTTTCAGAAAAGTGTCAGTGTTTCAAGTAGTCTGAGTTATTCAGCATCAACTACTATTTAGTTATGCAAAAACTGGAATCTTATTTCCCAGCTAAGCTTATAATCATGTCCAAACAAACTAACTCAAAAATTATCTCAATTAATGCTTTAAAATGCATCAGCCAGTTCCCCAGTTCACACAATTATAACAGTAGCAAAAAACTAGAGTTGAAAATGGATTTACTTGATTTTCACTTTTCAGAACATCTTGAAAAGACATTTGACTACAAAGATAACTGAAACCTATTTGGAAAGCAGACTGCAGGTAAACCTACAGCTGCTTAAAGTTTATTGGCATTATCCTGAAAGCTGTCACTTTCTGTAATTCTAAGATGCCCCCATCTTAGAATTACATGATTAATGTAATGAGGGTTTAGCCATGAAATATTAGGCACCTGAACACACTGTCCATGTGCTCCTCAAACATTACAGCCAGCAAACTGCATGCTGAAGGAACAGGTCTCAGCCTATGTCCCAGGCAGGAACCAAAATTAAAATTTTTCAGTTATAAAAACACATCTCCTCCACATCTTGTTGCTCCATAGCTTAATCCAAAAACTGTACACCTCCTAGAGATGCACATTTGCTTTAAAGACATTTAGACCTGATGGTCTTTAAAGATCCTGTCGCACCCAAGCCATTTCATGGGAATTCTATGTTACAGTAAGCACAGAAGATGGACTTGAAGCTCCCAAAGGACTGAGTCTTGCACTGGTATGAACAACAGAAATTTCACAATAGTCTTGCAGGGGTTTCCACTACTGAACATGCCTGTGACATGTGGCAGAGACCTCCTCAGTGGCTCCCGACCTCGCTCTGTGTGGGACACAGGCATTGCTGGGATGCAAATCGTGCTCACACATTCTGTTATTTCTGGTATCAGCATCTCCATGCCACTTATGCTTCTTGGCTCTGAGGGTGCTGAGGCCCTGGCACAGGCTGACAGAGAAGCTGTGGCTGCCCCATCCCTGGGAGTGTCCCAAGGCCAGGTTGGATGGGGCTTGGAGCAACCTGGGACAGTGGAAAGTGTCCCTGCCCATGGAGGGTGGGGTAGAACAAACAGACTTTAAGCTCCCTTCCAACCCAAATCATTCTGTGATTCTAGGAAAAGTACTGCTAAACATTACTATGTCTCTCAGCAGCTGCCAAAAAGCTGCAAGCCATACCAGCCCCACTTCAGCTCTTCCATTTGTAACACTTCTAATGAGCAGATGGTTAATTTTTGTGAGTGGGGAATAAAAAACAAAACAACTTTTGTTGGTGCAAGTGTCTGGGGGTCCTTTAGGTTATAAAAACCAGTTGTTTTGGACATCTGCTTAAATTTTTGACTGCAAATTAACCTTCCCTATATTACTAGACAAATACTCATATCTTCCATTTGTTTTCAGGTAAAATAAAAACCTGCCAGCTATTGTTCAAGGGTTTTTTTAGCTATTTAGAAGGTGGGAAAATTTCAAGAGTAAAAAAATTTTATTGTACCTGCTTCCTGTGTATTCCCAGCAATAAAATTTTTGCACCTCCAGATCACAAACAGTATGTGTTTATCCACCTTTATTATTGCCTCCTCACTAAAAAACAGTAGAAGAGGTTCCCACACAACTGTGAGCACCTCACCTTGAGAGCCAGTTTCAGACTCTAACACAGTCTCAGGCTGAACCTGAAGGCTACATAATATTGAAAGTGTGAATAATTGAACAATGCTGCTGTTCACTTCAGAGGCCAAGGGACTGGGGCAACCCCAAAGTAAGGGAAATAACCAGGTAACAAGCTTTCTTTATGTTGTACTGTTAGAATTTTGGGTAATATAGAGAGATTCACAGAGGTACCTAAAGTAAAATGTAAACACTACCTTCTTTACCATGATAGAAAGCAAAAAATTCAGTTAAATGTACACAAGAGCCCTTCAGAGGCCTCAGCATTTGAAAGACCTTTCTGGCAAAACTGTCTTCAACTCAGATTAACAGAATGGAGCGTTGTAGATCTGCTACATTCAAGTTGCTTCTTTCTGTTCTACCTCGTGATTTCATAAAGCATAAATTCACAGAAGCTACAGTGAATTTTTAATTAGTGAAATACAGATGGTTATTTTCATACAAATTTTAAATTTTCCTGTTTTTATTAAGCACCAACCAAACCCAACACAATGTGCACCGTATTTACAAATGCATAAAAATATTTATAGTTCCAGATATGATTTATCACTGTACTTACCAGTACTGAGCACTCTAAATTACAAACAATAAAAATTACATTTCTGTGATTTTTTTTGTCTAGTATAAACACAATTTTGTGTGGGGACACAGAAGAAAAAAGAACAAAAGCATTAGTATTTGGGAGGGGAATCTGTGTGAGAGCACGAGAGACAATGGATGTGCCTGAGCCAGGAGTGAGTTGCTGGTTTGGATCATTAACTAAGAGCTCGATGCTCGCTGCTGCTCCCTCTGCAGACTCCAGGATCAGTATCCTCGCTCAGTGCAGCCTGTGTGAGATCAAGCAGAACAAATGTGGGAGGGCACAAAATCATACAGGCAGCTGCTTTCTTTTTTATTCGTTGGAACACTAATTTAGGCTCTTTTAAAAGCTACGTTTACTATACACACTCCTCTTATTCGCATTCCTTTTCTGCTGCGTTCCCTATTCTGTTACAGCTTTCCAAAGCCTCAGTAACTGGACCTTGCAATACCAAACATTTCCATCTGAGTTAAGTGCACATATTTTCTGCTTCAAGCCTAGGAGGGCTCAGTGCAGTAGCTGTCCTTTCCCAAACAGTCACAGAAGCCATTATTTCTAGGCACACTTTTAGAGTGCAACCAAATCCAAGAAGCTGACATTTTTTATTTAGTACCCATGGGCTATAACCATGAAAAATTTACTCCCTGAAATACAGTTGCATGCATTTCCTATCCACCCTACTCATGATAAAAAGTAATTTCCTTGCACAGCCTGGCAACAATGGCAACTGAATGAGATGTATCACCATAAAATAAACATGAGCACATCGCACATCTGAATTCCCCGGAATGAGACTACTCCTCTGTGTTCCCAGCAACGATTTAAATGAATAAGAGGCCTTGAAGCTTGACATGTATCTCTAAAGGCATGGGAGAGGATTCAGGGCAACTTCCATTAAAATTAATCATGATTAGTAATTACAAACCTCCAGTAACACTGTGGCTCACTGCGGGAGAGCTATCAGGGCCAAAACAAGATGTCTAAGCAATGAAAACCAAAAGCCAATCAAGAATCCCTGTGTGATAACTGAGGGGGGTTAAAGGTTACACTTAAAAAAAAATCTGATATTAGATTCCAGTTCCTACCTCATCTGGTAAAGGAAAAACAAAGGAGAACCATTATTTTGTATTCTGGACCAATGAAGAACGAATTATGGTGCAAGAAAAAAAAAAAAAATAGAAATTAAAAAAATATGTCCAGAATTCCTATCCTGAATTATCACGAAAGTCCAACAGCGCGAGGCAGAACCCAACCATGCTCTGCCCAACTCACGGGGGAGCTGTCCAGCAAACACAGAACTGAATGTTACCATGGCAACAGAAATAAAACCACATTTTACCAGCTTTTTCGCACATTTAGAAAAATTATGAAACTGAATTCTACTAGACCGTATGGTTTCATAGGACAAACGGGCTCAGAAATTCAGTTCTTGAGAAGTCCATCAATGATAATGAAGATACAACATTTCAGACGTGACCCTGACAGCAAGCTGCAGAATGTCTGACAGCTGTCTGACATGTTTGCTGGGAAAACAGTCCCCACAGATCCTGTTGCCTTAAACATCTCACACCCACCAGAGCTTAAACTCCACAGTGTGGCCCTTCAGTCTCAGCACAGCAATTCTCATGGAAGAAGAGCTGACACCTTCTATCAGCTGAAGGGAACACAGCTCTCAAAGAGACAGAAGGTGGCTATGTATGATTCTGTGAGATTCCTAGAGCTTGTGAGGATGTGGGTTTATAAAATCACCTTTAATTATGTAAATTAATAATTATTAAATTATCATCAAATTATTTAATTATTTATTTTGTGCAATTCACATTCCCCTTTCTGCTATGTCTTGCACTGCTTTTTGTGTTTAATTTGTGAAGGACAAAAGCCTGCAAGCAGATAGCCACAAGGAGTAAAATACAGACTACCTAACCCATGGCAAAAATTGAACCTCCTTTTTCACCCTGAAAAAGGTTGGAAAACTACACCTGAAGTACCCATTTAACACAGTGTTTCAAGAAAGTTTCTTTCCACTTCACACATGAGACCAGCTCCTACTAAAAAATGTTTCATCAAAGTACATTCTTCCTTTGTTAGCATCCAGAATATCTAGGGCTTGGTATACATCTTTGAAGAAATTCATTAAAAATGAATCATAAAACCATGAACTTAACACTTGTCTAAATAAAAAATAAGTTTTTCGCTAGGGAAAGTGAGCATTTCATTAGTTCTAAAGCAAGAAAAACTAAAGGAATAGTTTTTAGTTACAGAATTAGCAAGCACATGGAACAGAACTTTAACCGAGGCCCCTGATGAGACTAAAAAAAGCCATCAGATACACTGCCTAGGGAGAATAGTCTCAAATACTGGACACTAAGAAAAATGCCTTTTTTAATATTCTTTTTATATACATCAATATTCATATGATCTATTTTTTCTATGAGCTGGTTCCTCAAATGCTTTAGAGCGAAAAAAGCAATACAGGAATTTGCATACTACTGCCAACTTCTGGTAATGTCATCAGAAATTACAAAAATAACTGCACTGAAGAACATAAAAATTTTGCGTCCATGATTTACTTCTAATAACTTCTAAAGAAATTCAGTTCTTTGACCTCCAGGAGAGAAACGTGACATTCCTGATTGAAGGGAAGAAAGGAAGAGTTCAAAACTAACTTAAATCCAGAAAATAAAATTGCAACTAGAGTGTCTATTCACTATATCATAGAAATCACAGTATTGTTCAACCTTTCTTTTAAATTTCAGGGGTAAATTCTCTGTCAGTGGATAACAGCCAAACTATCAGCCATTTATTTCTATTGTTCCATATAATACAAAGGGCTTTATACTTTCCCCTTTGGAGCAAAAGAGAAACCATGTACAAAGATGTTTGCAGCAAAAGGGAAATGTCACCTGCTTTGTCCAAGAATTCAGACCTCAGTGCCCTCAGACACAAATGGAGCAGTGACTCAGAGAGTATGTTTATAGAAATAAAAATAATTGCCACAAATCTCTTCCCTGTTTGCATTAGGCTGAACTGTCATCATGTTCTTGTCTCAGAAAATGCCCGTGCTTAATGCAGCAATTATCCCTGTGCTGCATTTCCTACTTGTACATGATCACAGACACTTCACATCTGACTTGGCTACAGGGAGTGAGATGGAATGACCTGAACAAACCCCTGTTGGCACTATAAGGCCAGGAAGATGGAATGTTAAGCCCTGGATGTATTTTCAGCTGTCGGGGAGCTCTCAGAAAGGCCCCTGCTAATTGCTTGGGTTTTTTTGCCCTTGGCACAGTGCAGCACACTGTGTAAATGGTATCCTTGAGTGCTTCCTACTGACTTGCTAGGCAAGGCAATTTCCAGCTTTCTTCATTTTCAGTATTTTCTCCTTTCTACTCGCTCTCACAAACTCTGCATTTAACTTAATTTCCTCAGAGACTGGTTGAGATTACAGGTCTGTGATGGGGATCCAGCATGCCCAGAAATGTCGTGATGTATCAGCCTGTATACCCAAACCAGAAATGCAGGTCTATAAGAGAATTACTGTCTATTACAGAGAAACCAGGTCCAGCATCCTTGAATCCCCTCAAATCCCCTCCTGTTCTTTATTGTCACTCAGTCACTGATGGGCAGCTCTCAAAGGAGAGGAGGGCTTGATGCACTCCTCATAATTCACAACCTCTTAGGCAGTGCTGGTTAAAGTCTAGTCTTTGGCCAACCAGAACTACAGCATAAATTCAGAAAGCTGGGACAAATCCAGGATGAAAACAGGACTATTTGCTGCACAAACCCAAAAACATCTGAAATAGGGTTGTTGGTGATTTGATCAATTCAAGCAGCAAATAATGTAATTGCAGCAAAAAGAAAAATAGATGGGGATGAGGGGCTTACAGACATTGGGGTAACAAAATTAGAGCAAACAATGAAAAGGCAAAGAAACCAAATGTGTACAGATAACATGAATGTAAAGCAAACCAATCCAGAAGGAAAAGCTGAGAACAGCTGCTCTCCTGCTGCCGAGCATCAGTGACACTGCAGCCTCAGGAGCCGGACCTGCCAGCACTGCCATGCCAGCCAGTCCTGCCTGATGTCAAACAAACACGAAGGGCAGCATGAACAGCACCGACTGTGCAAAGAAATTAACGAAATTCCACTTAAAAGTATCTTAAAATGTGAGTATCTGCACAGAAATGAAATGAGATCCCAGGCCCTGCTGAACGCCTGAGCACAGAGCGCCCTCTCTTGTGCTTCACTCATTTCTCCACACACCTCTCCAACCCTCCTCAATTCACAATTCCACAACTTCAGAATGAGTCACCACTACAGTAATATTAGCAAAGAAATTCATCTCCAAGATGAGGAAACTCAATCACTGTATGCCAATTAGAAACAAGGAATATACATCTCATTTTTAAGAATAACAAATTTGAAGGAACAAACCACTGAAGAACTAAAAACTGAGCAGAAAAATCATCTGGCAACTAACTCCTCAAGGTTTGGGTGGGTGTGAAAAAGACGTAACAACACATGTTAAGGTTTTAGTCTAAAACTATGGGGTACAAAATCCAGTACTGTGTAAATAAATAAACACAGTCCAAATGTCTTAAAATGCTATGCAGTGGTAATGAGCTTGAATCTCAATGAGCAGGTAGCAAGATAGTTTCTCTTAACCATCACCCTTGCAGATCAATCCTCACTTTTGCATTTCAGAATTACTTCTTCATTTGAGATTTGGATATTCAGATATATGAGGAATAAAAACCACTATTTCCTGCCTAGTAATATAACTAGTTCCAGTGGCAAGAGAAATGTGGGGTAAAAAACTAGCACCTTCCAGGAGAGAAATTTATATTACAGCATTTAGACCAAATACAATAACTGCAGTTAATTCCATTAAAGAAAATTTTAAGTTGCTTTATTCCATATACAAAAGGGTTCCAGAAAACAGAGGAAGGAATAATGAAAACCTACAGTAAATGCTTGGAAATTTTGTGTTGATTTGTTGCATGCTGAGACTCCAGTACCTCTGGTAAGCTTTTCCAATCCTAAGGCAGTAAGCTGATTTCTTAGAAAGGAGCAATTTTTCCTGTGTGTTTGTCTAAGACAGACAACCATTACATGTGAAAATATATATTTTTTTTTTAGGATGACATAACTATAGTGTCATCCACCCACTGTGTCCCCGTCCCTTGTGCTCATGTTGCACTGCTACTGCTCTGTAATTTTAAGAATTTAGGGAAAGAAGAACCTATACAACTTATCTGCACAGGAGTTTTCCCCCAGCAATGCCATAACCATCACTTCTGGTGCAGAGAATACCTCTCCAGTGAACTTGATTGTTGGGAAAACCATTAACTCCATAAAGCTGTCACAATGCTACATGATGCTCATTATTTAAACATCTAATTGGAAAAAAAAAATGGGAGGAAGCAGAAAACTTTTTGGTGAGAGTGGTCATGGATAACCTGCTCCAGCTGACCCTGCATTCATCTCCAGGGGTTCCAGCCAACTTCAACTATGCTGTGATTTTGCAACACGAAAAGAAATGCACAAACCTCACGATAACGTAACACAGCAAGTTCTGGCAAAGTGAAAAAAGTCTGTTAAATGGTTTTATGTCTGAAAAACTGGAATGCAACTTTCTGCAAATTAAAGACAGATTGTAAGCTGAAGGACAGGACTGGAAAGTTCCTTGCTCATCAAATTAAAAACAAGAGGTCTATTCATGACAAAAGTTATGTGGTCAAGTCACATTCTTTGCTCAGAAGTTTTACGTGCGACCGATGGTCGGCACTCTCTTCGCCATTCATGGAGGAGCTCCGAGGTCATCAGGGGTTTCTAGAGAACGTGAAGGGACTTTTCTAAAGATGGACAAGCAGTCAGGAGAAGTGCAAGAGGACATGCAAGTGTCCCTTTTTCTTGTAAAAATCCTGGTCACATGACCAACAGCTGGAGTCAATAAAATATCAGTGCAAGCTCTTCTGCCAAATTCCCCCACAGGGAGATGACAGCACCTAAACCCCTCTTGCACTGCAAACACCCAAAGGCTTCATGGTTCACAATGCCCCTTTCTTTCTTTTCATTCATAGTTCTTCTCCACTACAGATACAAAGCCACATTTTTAAACTGAGACAATTACTTTTAAATTAGGAGAGACAAAGACCATAAGAGAAACTTGTGCCTGATGAAAAGTGCTGTAATTCTTCCTAGTTATTTCTGGATTACATGTGCACAGGGCACTCCTTTTGCATCAACGACATTCTCCAGACTATGCAACTTTTCTCTAAAAGGTGTTTCACCTCTAGAAAGGGTTGATACAATAAGGTGGTCCTGTTTTAAGAAATAACATTCTTCCCTGCCTAGTGGCTTGAACAGTTGCAACAATCAGAGATCATTACTGAACCCCAATCTTCAAATCTGTTTGCCAGCTTGGCCCCCTCTCATTCAGCAACCCACTGTGCTTTTCAGGGAATGCTGCTCCTCAAACACCAGTCCCTGGGGCTTCAAACAGCACGGTGTCACTAAATGGTACAGTCAGCATCCTTCCACTCACAGAGGAAAAAGAAATCAAATGAAATCAAGGTACCCCTCAGAGTGCTGAAAACATCCATCTTCGTGATTCTTGCTTTCATTTATCTTAGGCTGTGAATGTTCCTGTTAGCCAAATGTATTCAAGTCTGACAAAGTCATTTCATCTCCTGTTAATGAACAACATTTCTATTGAGAAATTAAGAGAATAAATCAATGCCAAAACCCAGTTAATTGTTCAGTAGCAGTAGGCTGTTTGTACCTTTTGTTAGCTGCCACAGCACTGAGACAGCACTCAACTGGTAGTGAAATCTACATTTTAGCACAGAATTAGATCCAAATTTAAACCATTTAAGGCACAGCATATTTTTCCTGTAATGTGAGGATTTTAAAATATCTAAAAATCAGCAAGAACTAAGAAGAGACTGTTGAGGTGTCAGAGTCACATAATATATACAGCTCTATTTTCATGTACCATGCCTAAGACTGCACAGCTGTGAGGAGACATAGAAAAAAAAACTTCTAGAGCATGATCAACAGCAAAACGAAGAAAACTTCAGTGAGAAACCAAAGAACAAAACCAGTCTGATCTGATTTGCCTCTTGGATATTTCCAAAATGCAGTTTAATTCCTGAATTATTCTGTTATCTCTGCGACCACTTTCTCCATGTTCATGTCTTGAGCTGCACAGATAAGCATTTGTATAAACATACTTGTTCATTACCCCACATTAATTAATGCTTTAAAAAAAGATTTTGGGATGGGGATGCTAAAAGCATGACTTTCAGCCAGAGATTGTACTGAATGGATGTTAACAAGCATTAAGTGGAGTAGGAGCAAAAAAGCAAGAATCAACAAACTGCACACCCAAGAAATGTAGTTTGTACCCAGGAGGAAAAGAAATACAGAAATTTGCATTTATTTGTTCAAATCTCAAAAAAAACTGCACTGAAATTAATTTCTCAATTCCCTAAGTGAAAGGAAGTCGGGTTCTCTATTTAAAATTTGGGCCTTTCAAACCAAATACCAGTTGTTTTTACTAAGCTCCCTCTTCTGGCTAATTAATAAACTTGCTTAGACTTTGTATGCAGAAGCTTCGACCTTCCCAGTTCTGTTCTACCAATAAAACCAATTTTTTAAAAAAAATCTGTAAAGAAAATTTGATATTGAAATATACAACTTAAATTTTCAACTTCAGACAGAGCTCTCCTGTTGTCTCAGGCTGACAAGTTGCACACACACAAGGAAATAAATATCCCTGTGCTGTGTAGGGACACTCTGAAAACTGAGCCTCACTGACACTCGACCATCTTCACCTCTTCTAAGCTTCTGAACACCACTGCCTCTTTTCTGGTATCAGACATTCTTGAAATACCTGTGTTCAAAGCATACCAGACTAGTTAATTAGTTCTCTGAAGTACACCTTCCCTTGTTTTAGCTAAAATTAGGATTAAATATGTAATAAAAACACAAATACACCTCTTAGAAATTGGAAATGTTGAAAATGAGGAAAACTCACAGAATAAACTAGGTTGGCAAAGACTTTTGAGGTCATTGAGTCCAACCTGTGACCTAACATTTCCTTACCAGCCAAACCATGTCACTGACTGCCGGATCAAGTCTTTTTTTAAACACCTCCAGGCATGGAGGCTCAACCACCTCCCTGGGCAGCCCATTCCAGTACTGAACCACTCTTTTGGTGAAGATTTTTTTTTCTAATATCTAGCCTAAACTAGAAGCAACCAGTTCTCACCAAACTAACACAAATTCAGGACACAGAATGAAGACATACTGGCAGTGAATGGCCTCAATGTCTCAAGCCAACAGCCACCCTCGTTGTGGAGCTGCCAAATCAGTAACAGAGTCTGGTAAATTTTTTCATTCTCTTCTAAAATCTAAGTTATTGCAGTTGATTTGTGGAAACAAGAATTCAAAGTGAAAGGGAAGCACTGTGTAGAAGGGTGTGAACATCACGGCTCCAGTGAAATGAACGTGCAGAGGATAAAAAAAAATTCATTCAGCTGTGGGTTTCCATTATCTCAGTTACTGCAGTAGCATCATGGCTTCTTTCTAAAAGCCCAGCCATGCTCCCAACCAAGCCATTTTTATGAGACTTCCATCACAACTGTGCCAATGGAGGCAGGCAGCACAGTCAAACTCCAGCCTCTACATGTCATTTCTGCTCAACCTTTTTGACCTTCAATCCAGCTAATGAAAGGCCTTGAAGGAAAATTCATTTCATGTTTATATTTGCTATTGTATCTTCAGCCCAAGTGAAATCAAAAATCTGTTTCTACATACAAAGTCTTAAAAGAACCACGACAACAAAAGATTGCCAAGACACAGCCTCCGAAGCAAAATACTGAGGGATGATCTGAAAAAAACCCAACACTGGATCTTTAAAGTTAAAAACCAGAGACAAAGTTCTAAATGGGATTATGAGGGTCTGGGAGAAAAGAGGGAAGTGTGTGATGCACTGACAAACTAAAGACACCATTGTGAAAAGATAAAAGGGAAGATACAACCAGTGACTGTGGCTGAGCTTTATTCAGGACAGGATGCCTGCAAAAACTATGTTGACTCTTCCACTGCCAACTGATAGTAACTTTTGAAGTATATAAACATTTTGTATCCCACAGAAAGATACCCTCTACACAGTGATGGAACAAAACAAGAACAGATGCTGTCATCACAGCAACACCACTGAAGACTTCCAGTACTTTTTCCACCAGTGAGGCTCAAAATGTTCTCTGAAAGTGACTCCTGACTTTTTGTAAAACAAGAAAAAACAAAGAAATAGAGTTTGCTCAAGGTCAGGTGGACATGTAATAGCAGAACTAGAATTGAAATAGTTCATGGTTTTAAACTCATTGATACAGTCTACCTGAAAAAAAACCTCTCTTTATTATTACTAAGAATGTCTTGGGGTTTTTTTAGTATTTCACCTGAGTACTGCATCAATACATAAGTCTATTATTTCTGAATTTAACTAACTGTTAGCAATTTAACAAACAGATAGCATTTAACACAGATAGCATTTTTAAGCTCACAAATCTTTACCATCTTATCTTCTATTTTGATCCACAAGTCTTTTCCACTGATCACTTCAAAGGTAGTTATGCTTCTGTGACTGGCATTTTGAAACTATTCTTTTATGAAACCTTTTCACAACTTTACATCTAAGTTAGCTCTGAAGCAAATCACTACCAGATTTCTTAGAACCAGGATACAAAACTGAGCACAGGCACCCCAGCTTTTACACTCCTTAGCTGCCTGCAGCCAACCAACCTGCATAGCTGAAGTTCATTGACAGCAATGACATTTTCTACTTTTAAACACAGTCTTTGATACAAAATCTTTTATGACATTCTGTAATACAAACCAGTTCATGACCAAAGAAAAACCCACAAAAAACCCTATGCAACAACAACACAACTTAGAAGTTTACAAATCATCTCCCTGATAAAGCAGGAGTTTCTCTAATGTGGACTAATTAGAGTCTTAAGGAAGCTTATGGAAAAGCTTTTCTAGAGGTTAATAAGCAACTGCAAATCAAAATACAAAACTTTGAGTGATCTGCTTTGAAATAAAAGAAAACTTAACTTCAATAGTTTGGAGCCCAGCTGGTGCAGAGCACCATGATTGCCACCTGCTCGAATTCCTGAGGAGAGGAACCTGGGTGATGAGTCTGCTCTTAAACTGCACCTTTAGCTAAAGTGACTCATAAGGATGCGTGAGGGATTGACAGGAGAAACGGAATCTGGAGCAGATGCTGTTAAAATCAATTAGCATACAAAGGGCTGGCCCTGGACTAGCCAAGGAGAGGCAGCTACTGGAGCAATCAATGGCAGCTGGTGGGAAGCAAGCCCAGGAGGAAGAGGCAACCAACACTATTTACTCTTTAGAAATGTTTCCTTACATAGTCAGGTCTTAGTGAGAACGCCAAGATACACATTTCTTCAAATGTTTGTCCAGAATATACTACACACAAACACTTTTGAACACTATTCTGAAAGGCCTTATCGCTCTAATATACTAGCAAGAATCTCTATGCTACCTCTCAAAGTTTTGGAACCACATGTTCCTGGATGCTGATGAATGCTGACTACATTATACATTAAAACAGATGTCTGGTCTTCACAACCCAGGAACCACGCTGTGTTAAAACAGTAAAATAGTAGCATGCTCCCATTGGGGAACACTATGCTTACACAGAAAACTGTTTAATACCCAACAGGTAATTCAAGTCAAACAACTTTTAAACAAAAAATATATTATTATCTGGAGCTTTTAGCAAAACCAGACTTTAGTACAGAAATACACGCACTCGTTTACACTGGGTGTTACATATGTGACCAATAACCCCACAGGAGTTACTCCTTCCCCAGAAGACAAACACGCTTCCTTACCTTCGGCCATTTGGGATTCAGGAGCCGTGCTTTGATGGCATCATCCAAGGCTTTGTCATACTGGTGGATTTTCATGTAGGCAGCAGAGCGGTTGCTGTAGAGGATGCAGTTCTGAGGGTCCACCCCCAAGGCCTCGTTGTACAGCACGATGGCGGTGTGGAAATCGCCGTCGTGACAAGCCTGGTTGCTCTGGCGCACTTTCGCAACAAATTCAGCTTTGCTCAACATGGGGCTGTCAGGACTTTTTCTTCTGAAAGATTTTGAGCCGCAGAAAGAAATCTGAGAAGGAGAAAGGGAGAAATTATATGTTGGTGTTAAGAAATGCTACTCCAAAAACGAAGAAAAGACATCAAACTATTAGAAACTGTACAGCAGAAATTAAAGCCACCAGCATTGCTGCAGAACAAATTATGAATTCAGAAACAGATTCTTCAAAAAGTAAATTGTTTATCTATTGATTCTCTTTTTGAGCGTAACAGAAAGAGTCTTGCAAAACATATCATTCCCTATGAATGATGTCTTCTAGGCACAAGAGCAGTTGCAGTCTGTTTACATATGCTGCACTCCACCCACTCACAAATGTTTTCCTCCTCAGCCACACTATTTGATTCTACAGCACTAAGCAGAGTTATCACGTAGAGAAACAGGTGGCAGCTGTGAATATGAAGATGATGCTGGTACATCCGAAGTTTGATATGCGGATCACACAGAAGCACAGGAACACACAGACAATGGAAAAATGCGTAAAATCTCTTCAAACAAAAGAACCTGGACCACAACCTCTGCTCACAAACCTCTACATCTAGCTACATGCAGCTGCAAATTGTTCATAATTGGGTAGGGAAGGACGGGTCTTTAGAACCACATACACTCACAGAAATAAGTGGGACACAATTTATCTTAACAACAGAATAGTCATCCTTGGCAGAGCCACCTTCCCACACTGACAACTTCAGGTAATACAAATAACAACCACAAAAAAGCTTTAAGCCTTCTAATTGTAAGATATTATTTAAAGTGAGCCTAGTTCCACTGATTCTGGAACTATCTCCTTATTTATCTTTCTACATTGCACATTTTCCACAACCAGTCCTTTGCAGTCAGTAACTGTTTCTGTCATGCAAACTCCACTCTCTCCCAAGGATGCTCAAGAACTCAGCAACAACATCTTAGTCCAACTCTGATCACAAGGCAGTTGGGAATTGTGCAGTAATAGTATTTGGCAATAGGCAACACAATACATATGGTAACATACAAAGTAGTTGAAAATATTCATTAAAGGTTTAGACTACTATAATTAAGATTGGTGTCATCTAGTTTTAGTCTTGCGGACTGAAAAAGTTTAAGAATATCACATATTGTTACCACAACACAACCACCACAGGGCTTAAATACATTACCAGAGCCAGCTGGGGCATATTTTTAAAGGTGGAAAGGGAAGCAAGCTGCAAACTGACATCCTGTCACAAGAATTAACTGGTCTATAGACTTTTCTATTTTTTCTTTCTTAAGTCAAATAACAACAATAGAAAAGCATCAAGTTAGAAACTACTGATTTCTTATTTTTCTTATTATATCCATTCTTTTCTGACAGTGTTTGTGTGTTTGGTGTTTATCCAAACTTTTCCTGAACTTTTCTATGGAAGGAGATTCCATGCTTTACTCAGGCAATCTCCTTATGCTGCTTCGGATTTTCAGCATTAAAATATTTTTCCCAATATCCAAATCTCCTTCGTGTCAGTAAATGTACTGTTTCTTGTCCTGTAGTAGACTAAGCTATAGTCTGTTGCAGACTGAACCAAAACCTTTTCTCCTTCCATCTGTGCAGTTGCTTTTTCTCTAGTATTCTTGCTAATGCTAGCGCTGAACACGTTGCTTCGTTCAAGCAGTGCAGTAACTCACACATCTGGGAGCATCTGACAATAAACTTCATCACACAGACCGTTTGTTGTGACCCGAGGGCAAGAACTGAATATGAAGATTCAGCAGCTATTACACGGGCATGGGTTCAAACACAAAGATGAGGAAACCCTGAGAAAGGTAATTAGTCACCAGAAGGCTTGGAGGTACTGCAGGAAACAGGGCTGGTGAGTACCCAGGCGCCAGGGGCAGCAGTTTCTTCATGTGTCTTTAAAGGTGGCTGCTGTCTCCCTCCCTGTGTGTTTCCTGGTCACTGACCTGCATCAGGGACAATGAAAAATACCCAGTGTTGTGTAGTTACCACGCTTTTATCACAGAGTGAACGACTGCAGCTTCCACAAGCAGTACCACAGCTAGCCATGAACTTGAGTTATTCAGAAGATAACTATTTCAAGAAATAGATTCCTCACCAGCTGTGGCCGTAACTGCCTCCAGTGGGAGGCTTGGCCTGGTACAAAGGCGCAGCCAGCCCCACTCTGCAGAGCTCAGGGGCAGCAGTGGCATCTCAGCCACCCCCTCTGCCTGACCACAGGAACTGTGCTCCTCAGCCTCACTGGAGCTGCTTGCCCAGGACCACCAAAAGCCACTGAGCCCTTAGAAGTGGGGCCTCTGCAAGGGCACAACACACCCTCAAGGAGCACCAGTGAGACAAGTCCAACAACAGCTGTCTTTTCTGGCAGTTTATTATGCACAAACAAATGAACACACAAAGTTGTTAATGATCCTTCCAGAATCATACTGTGAGTCTGTAACAACAAGGAGAATCCATGAGGAGACATCCTCTCGGTCCAAGTGAAGTGGTTTCTGCCTCTAATATCCTGTGACGCTAAAATAATCTCATGAAAAAAAAGGAAACTCTGATGGTAATTTGTGGAATATGTTACTATTTAATTCCTGCTATCATGAGAGCTACGTAAGGCAGTAAAACATCATGAGGTAAAAGAAAAAACCTTAGAACGGTAAAACTGAGTCACTCTGGCACTCAAACCACAAATAAAAAAAGATTATGATTACGGTACCAACACACAAAAAGTACTCATTAGAAAGTCATCCCCACTTTCCAGTGACCACTGCTCTTCTCCTGCTAATACAGTGGAAGGTGATGGTAATGCACATATTTGGGCTAACATTTTGTTATAGAAGGTGCCTGCATGTACTAAACCAATGCTAAAGAAGGAGTTTCTTAGTGCAGCAGAAAAAGAAAGGTTCTAATGAAGTGCAGAAGAGGATTCAGTGAGAAAGACTGAGTTAGAAGCTCATGCATTTCTAATAAAGTAGAAGACAGCATGAGCTTCTCAAGGTTACTTCTCCAAAGCATAAGACAGCAGAAATCAGCTCCTACTACAGAGGTCACATCAGACAGAAGCTTTCACAGTATCTCTTTCAGATCAGACTCAGCAATGCATTCCCTCCACTGGTGAAAAAGCCTTCTCTGGCAGAAGGTGCTCAGGATTCAGCCCAGCTGACCATGCAAGTGGAGTGTTAAAACACACACAACTTTCTTTGGTCTTTTCAAGAAGAAATGAACTCCCAACCGCCCCCAAAGCAAACAGGAACTTGAATACACACCAAAACCTACCTTACAAGAACTTTTGCCTTCACAGATCAAGCTTGTTAAACTTAGTCCTCTCTACAGAACATTCACCAAATAAAAGAAGTGTCCACACACACCGAAAGATGTGTCTGAACAGCATCTTGCTATCCAGAAAGCCAAAGGGAACAGATTCCCAGTGAGTTCCAGTAAGATGAGTGAGAAGAGATAACAGCAAATCCAGATTCTGCTCCAAGAGGACCAAAGAAAACAATGTGGTACTAAAGTGAATGTTTTATCAAAATGCTAATGTTACACCTCAGAGCTTGTTGGTTTGTTTGTAATTCCTCTTATTTAATGCTACATAATGCAAATAAATACACCTTATGCAGGTGATGTTTTGGGTGGCAAGTCCATAGTTAAGATACCTTTTTCAAATAATTCTTTATTTAAAAAGATACCGTAAAGTGTGATATGCAGCATTTTCATATTTTAAATTATCTAAATAGTTCAATATACTCATTGAAGCACCAGCAGGAGGGAAAAAACAAAAAGAGACAAGCAGAAAAATTGGCATTCCTAACGGATTCTGAAGAGTGACAGCAACTTATGCTAAATACAGGTTTCCAAAATCAGCTTATATCTGCAACTGAGCTTCCCTTTCTAAGAAAACTTCTCTACAACTTCTTCTATTTTAATCTTTAAAGTGGTTTTATGTTTTCTCTCCATATTCTGGGATATTACTGTTTTTCTGCAATAGAAATTGACTTCAACAGGAGTCCAAGAATATATAAAACACAAGAAGTCTGTCCCTGAAGCCTCCCAGCAGCCAGCACTTCAGCCAGGCTGTACCAAACTCCTGAACAGATATGAAACCTTGCCAACCACATGCAACCTTCCCCTAAACAGAGCAGAATTTCAAAAGGAATAGTGTGGAAAGAAATGAGAGGCCACCAAAAGTGGAGGTTTAAGCCACTGCAGGATGATATGAACTTATCAACATGAAAGAAACAGATTGTTTTTTTTAACTGGAGCTTATACTAAATTTTCTATAGAAAATGTTTTTCCTAAAGGATTTTTTAAAATGAGAAGGAATTGTGAGCTTCCAATGCTGAGCATGGAGAGATCTGCACTGGTGACAGTGGTAACTAACTGGAGTTAGAGCCACCCTAACTTAAGCTATGCTACGTGTTGCTAAAAATTGTAGTAAGAACTATGCAATACATAGTTAAATTTAAACAGCACTTTTTAGTTAAAACATAATTTTTTAAAACTAGTTATTGTTAATAATAATTATATCTATAATTAAATTACAAACTATCAGTGAGGAAACAGACCTTTCCCTCTGATCTGTTAGGGAGACAGAGACAGCAACGAGGGAGTGAAGAACCAGTAATTCAGCAAAAGCCAGGCATGAACAGTAACCTCATTCGAGGAACACCTGTTAGGGCAACATTCAAGGCACATCCATTCATCCATTTAGGAATTTATCCATTTGCAGCGCATCCTTTTCAAAGAGCCTATAAAGGGTTCCTTTAGCACCTGAAGAGCTCAGGAGAGATATTATTTAAGATCGTGAAAACCTCCAGGAAAAAGGAAAGACACTAAAATGATTAACAACTCCAAGAAAAGAAGAAGAAGAAGGACAAGAAGGCACCCAGCTCTCTGGATTTCCACTTTCTGTTCACTGGCAACAACCAGGGACATCCCAATGGCTGCAACACCGAACTACAGGAGCGCAGGCTGCTGCCCGGGGTAACACCGCGCATCGTTATCCCGATCTGTGCTCCAGGGCACGGGCAGAGCCACATCCGTGACATCTGCTGTCATCCAGGGCGCGGTGACTGAACCCAATCTCCAAAGTTCTGTCAGTAACAAAGCCCCTTATAACCAAGTTCGTAACAAGTTTTCGTACCCCCGAAGCGCAGGGGAAGGGGCTCTGCAGCGCTGCCAAGTACACCTGACACGCCTACCTTCAAACTTTGCAGATTTTAACGAAATTCGGGTTTGTTTACGGGGGCGCCAGAGCGAGCACAATGCCCATGCCGACATCCGAGCTCTCTGCTCGCGAGGGTCCCGCTCCAGCTAGCGGCGGCCGAGCACTTTCGGGGCACACAACACCCGCTCCGGGGACAGGCCCGGGCCCTCCGCCGCTCCAGCCCGCGCAGGACCCCGGCCGGGACTGCGGCGGGACCCCCGCCCGTTCCGTTCCGCCGGGCCCGGAGCTCCCAGGGAGCGGGGTCGCTGCCCCACCGCCGCCCGGCCCCTCACAGCGCCTCGGGCCACCGGGCCTGCGCTCCCACCGCGCTCCGTGCCGGGACAGCNCGGGGCTGGGCTCCGCCCGGACCCCGGGCACCCCCGCCCGACGGCGCCGGGCCCGCACCGGACGTCCTGCGGCTGCTGCCCGGACTCCCCCAGCTCGGCCGCACCTCTGCCCGGCTCCGGCAAGAGCAGCGCGTCGGCCCGCCGCCTCTCCGTCCTCGCGGAGGATGCAGCTCCAGCGTCGCTCTGTCGCCACACGGGTGGGGGACCGTCGCCCAAAGGCAGCGGCAGCCTGAGCTCCAGAGTAAGCGGGGCCCACATGGGACCGCAGGTGGTGATGCTGGTCACTACTGACGCCGCACTGGCCAGGCACAGCGAGCCTCAGCACTTTGGTAAACCGAAGCCTTCCAGCTGCTGTGACCCATCCCACCTCTTGAGATGGGCAGGCAAAATGGATTGTGAAGGCTGAAGACTCTTGTGCTATGGATAATACGTGATAAAGAAATAATTCCTTATCTAAGTGAAAAGTGGATGCCCCTTCACCTCAGAGAAACTTACTCTTCCCTAGAAAAAAAAAGAGTCTGAAACTTCAGGCAGCTTTCTGCAATCAAATGATGAACACATGGCCAGCAGCCCAAAGATTAGCCATCAAATGAGCAAGATCAAATTTAAGACAGCATTAGAAAACAGGTCTTAGGACCCAAGGAAAGGACCTAAACAAAGCAGTTACTGATTATCTAACCACCATGGGCAGTAAAAAAAGATGGAGGAACAAATGACAGAAGTTTTCTATTTCTATCTAAAGACAAATTGACAGTGTAAGTAGGAGCTAAGGAATTACCTTCTCATTGGCAATGATGCAGGTCTTTTAAAAGTAACTGGTAACCAAAGCCCAAAGGTATCAGCTTTTACAGGACCTGGCCCAAACACACCACATCCTTTGATTCTTTTGTGTAGCAAAGGGCAGCTGAGTGTTCACTTCTACTTCAAATGAGCAACAGTAAGCACCAGAACTCCCTGAGGATGTGCCAGTCACAGATTTGCACCAAAAGGGCACATCCTCAAGGACAGACACACCTTTGTTCTATCACCCCCATGTAGCTGGAACAGACTGGAACCAGTGCTTTTGTTTCCATCCAGATGCCCATGGATGTTCCTCCATCCAATCCATTAAGAAAGATATCAATGTACAAGAATTAGCATTTTATCATTAACATTGGTTATAAATATATCAAAACACACAAGATCTCTGCAATAGGAAACGTGACTCATGAGTATCTTCATTCCTACCTAACATGGGTTTATTCCATAACACATCAGATTTTATTCTTTACAAATCAACTTAGAGTAGATGCCTTTAACCAGAAGAGGCATGCTGGAGAATAGAGTTACCAAATTGTTCTTTAAGTAAATAATGAAATTAATATCCTTCAGTAAGAGGCACGCAGTTCAAAATTTTCTCTAACAGGCAAGCAAGTTTTTCTCACTCAGTTCAATTCCTAGTTCTTCCCTGACAGGAATTTATGCATCTTCATTTCATCACTTGTTATCACGTTTCCTCTTACTCATCCCTCCTCTGGGAAATAAACATAGCACACACATGTTAGAAACACCATGCAGATGGTAACTGTTGCTTTGGAAGCCAATCAGCCCCTTCCCAGAACACGATGCTGTGAGTCTGCCAGTCCAGCATGTACTGTGGAGCTTTACCTGAAGCCCAGAGTGCCTCAAGCTCCATCAGAAGTTTTACATCTGAACTGAATAGTCTTAAGTGTCCTCAGAAGTCTGTGGACAGCATTCTGTCAGGCAATGCTCTGTCTCAGGCAAAAGCTCAGCAAGCTTGGTATTCCTTCTCCTTCATCTGTTAGGACTAAGCATTATTTCCATGCCTAACCTGGAAACTGGAAAAGAAGAAACAGAGAATGTAGGTGGGGATGAAGCTAGCATAAAAAATCGTTAGTAACTTAGTTCAGGAGTTTTTCTGATACTTTCCTTGAGTCAGACAGCTGGATGGACTAGAACATGACTAATTGTGCAGATTCTCATGCATGCACAGCAGTCACTTCAGTCTTACAAAGTTATTTTTATTTGAAAATTGCATCTTCAGCAGTTATTTCATTATTAAAGATTTTTCTTCATAAAAAATTCTGCTTTCCATAAAAAAAGTTGTCATTAACAAAGTTGTTTTCTCTTGCTTTTCACCTCATTTTCTGAAACGACGTAGAAGGAACAGCACGCTTAGAAGAGCCATATTCTTCCTCCTTTTCATGGAGACGCTTTCTCGTTGTGGTTGGCTGGAAAAAAGACACAGCAGGATGGCTCCAAGAAACCAGGTAATGCAGAACCTGACTGTTCTGCTTGCTCCAGAACTACAGGTGTTGGGCAATGCAACCAAAAAAGCAGCATGACTAATCCATGTTACTCTAGCAAGATCCAACTAATTATATTTGATGGTTCTCATATAAGACATTGCTCCCAGCTTGAAACAGCTTCTATTCACAATTTTCCTAATTAGCAACTGGTGATGAATAGAACAATGTCATCCTAACCTTGCACCTGCATGAAAATCTTTACTTGAATTCTAAACATAAGTGATCTGAATCCATTAAAAAAACATACATGCAACAGTGTTATTCTAAATATGTGAATAATCCTTTAAAGCCTAGGAGAGTATCTCTATACATTTAAACCGAGTGTTGACAAAGCACAGAAGTCCAATGCTGCTCTTCAGGAAGCAGAAACAACCAGCAGGCTGCCACATACAGCCCAAGGGTACATTTCTCTAAAGTCTCAAAATTAACTGATCTTCTTATTACAGATGACTTCAAAAATCTACTTTCTCTGGTGCATCAAATATTAACCTTTAAATATCTACTGCACATACCATTTTTGATGTTTCTGGTGGATTCATACTGGCACATGTCTGAGTAAGCAGCTGATGAAATGTAGTCTTCATATCCTCATCCTGCAAAAAACCCCAGCATCTAAGTAGTATACGGAATATTTAAGGGAAAAGCAAAGACTGGGAAACTCAAAGAGAAGTGAATGGGATATTCACTGCTAGAGACAACTAGAAATAAAGATTATTGAGCTCCTAAGGATTTCAACTGTCTTAATTGAGTTTTTTAGGTGAAGGCAGTGGAGAGGTTCCTTTTCCTAAGCAATGGATTATTGTAATATCTCCTTTTTATAATTTAACTATTCTTAAGTACTACAAAAAGGCTTGGACCTGAATATCTGTTTAATTTTATACAGAATTTTGACTTGTTTTTCTTTTCTGGTGTCACCTGATTTGATTGTGGCTACATTTGAATTGATAGGTAAGATAAACATTTTTCCATTTATGTAACAAACTCCTGAGTTTTTTCTTCAGCATGCAACCAAACTAATCTTGTGCCATTCAAATGATATGAGTAAAGATTTCAGAGGCAGAGACAGCAATCAGAGGCAGAGACAGCAATTAATTGTTTATGTGCCTTTCAGAAATGTTTTATTAAGTATCTGGTAAATACAGGTTAGACATTTCTGCTGAGTAGCACTTTGGTTTACTCAGCTCAACAAGTTTTAAAGTTGTAGATGTGAGCAAAGAATGGAGTAAACAACATATGTTTTGAAACCACTAATTTGAAAGCAGTACTAAATAAAATCTAAACACTAAATATTTACTAAATTTATTTACTAAATAAACCTGCAGATTCCAATATCTGAACAATTCCCTAGTGTCCCCAAAATCATCAGCGGGCTAACAGGCATCAGCTGGTCACATGGAGAATGTGGTTTTCCCTGCTGACTTGTAAAGTCAATACTTTCAGACAACGCAAGAGGGAGAGAGGAGCCAGTAACTCCTCACTACTCACAGGAAGAGGACTCGGGAGCTCTTTTGGTGGCAGTATTCAACGTGTGTGATATCTAGAACTGAGCATGCTGGATGCTGGCCATCACCTATGAACACCTGACACTCTTAGTAACAGCCCCTGAAGGGAAACAGTTCAAAGAACAGCAGCTGAATGCTAGATGACATCTGGATTTGTGGCTATGGTGTTTTCTGGAACCTTCTGTCCTGTCTTCAAAATTAAATTTAACAGTAAGAGATGTCCCTACATGGAATATATAATCAATTAATAATACCTTGAGTTTATATACTGAAATATCTCAAATTCTTAACTTGTCTACATCAGTCATCTATGTCCCCTTCCCCCTTATGCACACCAGCAATTTCTAAAATCAGTGTTGCATGGTTTCTGAATAACTTTTTCTGCTCAGAATTATCATTTAAATGTAAGACTCTATATCTGATTCACTCACTGTAGATGTCACATGCAAAACTACAGTAAGTAAAAGCCATGAATGCCAGGAAATGTTTCCTGATGCCCAGAAGCATAATTAAGACAAGTTAATCACTTAAAAAGAGTCATCCACGCTCATGTTTTTTGTTTTAGAATGCTGTCAGCTGTTGAGCTCTGAGGGATACTCCCTTGCTTCCTCCCTGTTTCTTATGCTCTTTACCAAAGCATCTGAAATTCTCCTGTTCCCAGTGGAGGAACAGGAATAGCATCATGCTTGGTGTGAATAAACAGAACCTGTTGCATGGCTCAGATGTGCACTGGGTGACTTTTTTCAGCCTCTTCAAGCAAAAATACTCAAGAAAGCTCATAGGTCCAGTGGTCACCTCCGGAGTACCAAAATTAAGAAAAGATCACCTAAAGACCATCCCTCTCAAACCTAACTAGACTGTAACAGGAGGCAGGGAAACCATCACTTCCTACTCAGAGGGTTCCCAAACCAGGGACACTTACTCCTACTCAGCAGAGTAAAAAACACAGTAGTATTGGATGCTTGCCAGAAACAAACTCTGCACTGCCCACACAAACATCTGAGGCAGTGGGGCTCTGTTACAATGCTCAAACGAAGAGGTCCATCCTACCAGAACCTCAGGGAGACTTGGGCTCTGAAATACACACCTTGAGCCTCACATGTGAGAGTTCTGGGGAGAGGCGTCTCAGAAAGGATGCAGAAGCTTCTTATTGTATTGAAAGAAGGTATTTAGCAGACTACTCCATGCTACTTTTGCAGTCTCTACAGGGACTAAATCTTTGAAAGCACAACATATCAACAAGTTATTCCCCAAACACCCCAGCTTTCAGTTATAACTCAATTCCTACCTGAAGCCAAGGATGCTCTAAGGCTTCCTCTGTGGTAAGACGTTTGCTTGGATCCACTACTAACAGCTTCTTCACAAGATCCAGAGCTAAGGTAATAAAATGAGCTGGTTGGCATGGGATCCATACATTCATTACCTGAAATATACCTACACCAAAGCTGTGTGTGACAACGTGCCTTATACCCCTTCAGAACAATGCACAAAAGTACAGGCTGGGCAACATCACTTTTCTTTTTTCTGTGCATAGGAAGGGCTGCAGACAACAGTCTTTCCTTCACATGCACATGACTCAACACTTTCCAGTACAGCAGAATTATTCATAGATATATTTAGCATGTACACAGTTTATGTTCTGAGCATGCACAAGAGGCTCAGCACTTTCCTAAAAGCTTCACTATTACTGTGGAAAAGCAAAGACAGCTTAATTTATCCTAGTTTACAGTGTCTTGCAAAGCAGATTATCCATCTGGGGAGGTGGGAAAGAAGAGACAGGACATACACATGCATGCTCAACATAATCTCAAACTTTCTTCTTCGTAGGAAGCTGCTTAGTAGACAGTGTGAAAATACAGCATTTATGTCATTTTATTACTCCAAATCTCCTCTAAAGGAATTTTGGCAAGATTTACTTTTCATTTGATCAGATTATTCTGAATACACACCAGTAGGACTATGGAAATTATGTTAAGATTGTACATTCTCATGAATTTCTGACTTATTATTGAATAAGCTTCAAACTACCCAGGAACGAGTTATATTTGCTAAGTTTATTATCAAATATATTATAGGACAAAGGATGACCACATCATATATTAGAAACTCCTCTGCACATACAAAGAAGTGTCCAAGGTAAACATTACTATTATTTTGTGCATATAAAATGTCCTGAAAAACTAAAACACAGACAGTAATTATTGTTTTAGTTTGCTACACAAAAAATGTTTCACAGACTACTTCACTTACAGTGGGCCAAACAGAATAGATGATTCCACAAATGTGACTGACACTTTCAGCTCAATGACTAGCAGCATGAAAGGACTCGCTTGGAACATTTGTTTTTTGGAATTCTAACTCATATTCCTTAAATTCCTGGCATTTTTCGTTCAACGTTTGAAGAATCTTTAGGCAAAGTCTGTAGACCAGCTTGATAAAGTCAGAAGAAAAAGTGAAAAGAGGAGAAATAGATCTATGTGCCTACAAACTCTATAATTGTGTGGTTAGTTATGCTAAATACTATCAAGAAATCTCTTCAATAAAAAAGTATGTGCTCTAATGCTTTAACTACGAACTTAAAAATAATAATTTCAATATATTAGATTAAAAACTAAACATATTAACACAAAATATGCCATGCAGCTGAAAGGAAGATAAAGGAAAACAAGAACTACAAGAAAAGAGGTAGATATTTTACTACCCACTGTGCTGGAGTCATACCCATGTCTGACACATGCTTCCATTCTTTTGCGATGAACGTGTATTTTCCATGAGTGATTTGATCTTTCAGAGAGAGTTGAGTATTTTGCTCATTGAATGGTGGATATCCACACAAGCTGTATAAAAGAAAACAAGTTAAACAACACAGATTTTGTCACAGCAAACGAAACACTGAAATCACACACTTTAAGGCATCTGCTATCGTAGTGGATTTTTATGTGTAGAGTTTTAAATGCACTTTCACTTCCTCATACAGATACTGAAGCTGCCAAGTCTCAAGCCATGTATGTCAAAGACTGTCCAGTGAAGGTACATCTACACAATATCTTACCATACAAAAAGAATAACTCCTAAACTCCAGCAGTCCACAGCTCGGCTGTATCCAGCAGTCCCAAGTGAATTTAGAACCTCAGGAGCAAGATACATGGGAGTACCACATAATGTTTTCATAAGAGAAGCTTCTCCAAGAATCTTGGATTGTCCAAAATCTGTAATCTCGTATTTAAAAATGGTAACACCACATTACATATTAGGATGGACTGTGTTAGAACACATCATATTGTAGACATACATCAGGAGGTAGCATTAAGTTTCTTTCTTCCAAGCCAGTTCCAGAACATGACTATGAACAAAAGTCACCCCCAACATTATTAAGTGAGAATGGGAGAGGAGGAAGAGGGAGAAATATGACAAAGGATCACACTTTACACTAGAAAAAACTACTCTCACATTTGGATGTAAATGGACAACCATAGAATAAAGGTATTGTAGCTTACTAGAACAGTTTACTTGAAAAATCAGCATTTTAGCATGCAAATCTATTCAGTACTTTCTCTGGGAAAAAAAACCAATGAAAACAACACAAAAGAAAATCCACAACCCTAATTCCCACCCAAAAAACCCAAAACAACAAAAAAATCCCTGTCACCATACAGCCTGGACATTTGTGGCAATGCTGTCTGTAATTCAAGAATTTAGATTTTATTGGGGAAAAAAACCATTGACATTTGAAATTACATAGGCAGTGTATGGGCTGAAGTATCCATAAAAGTAAAATTACAGTTATGAAAAAAACCAACCCTCTATGTTTTAAATTACTTCATAGTTTGTATGACTAATTCCATCATATCTTTTTGGCTATGTTTAATGAAATATCAAGAAGAATGGGAAGGAACATTCCCAAATTTCTCCACTAACAAGAAATGTAAGTTTCCTTACCTTTATCAGACATATTTCTTCAGAAGATGAAAGTAGCACATTTTCTGGCTTTAAATCTCGGTGTATAATTCCATTGTCATGAAGATACTAAATGCATACAGATAAGCAAATAAGGAAAAACAGACTGTTAACTTGTTTTAAAATGTAAGCTTTCCATTTTTTCTCATGGCAATGGCAGGATAACTGAAATGACTGTGCAAGAGGCAGACGTTTTTAAAGCTCCCTAACTTATGACTCTCCCTTAAAAAAAACAAAACAAAAACAAAACAAAATGAAACAAACAAACAAACAAAAAACCCACACCAAAACACCATCACAAACAAAGAAACAAAAACCCACCTTAGAAATCAGTATGCTTCAAATGACAAATCTCAATGCAAGCACAGTGTGCAGACCCAAGTTCTGTGTCACCTTTGAAGGAATTCTGGTCTCCTGTCTCTCTTAACAACTTTAATAAGTTGTTAAACCAATTTATTAAGAACACTGTGCTGATTGCTTGCACGGGTTTCAGCAATGACAAGTGCCAGAAAAACTCATCTTGTTAGAATTTTTTTTTGTAGACTTCATGATTAGTTACCTTTACTGCCAGCAGCATCTGATAAAAATACAACTTGCAGATATCTTCTTTCATCTTGACTGGCCTTGACACTCTGTCATACAATTCTCCTCCTTCCATCCTAAAGCAAATGCAGGTTACCAAGCTAACATACAACCTCCTAAAGATTCATCTCATTAGACAAGACTAAGACCAAAACATTTGGCTATTCTGTCTACAGAGAAAGAATGAGCAACATCCTAATCACAGCATGAGCATGGCTGAGTTAGGGTCAATCTCCTGAGTCTTCACTGGGAGTTTTTACATGATTTTTCATCAGCCTTCTCTTCTGAGCTCAAAAACTCAAAAATTAAAAAAAAATAGCAGCAAACCACAACAGCAGCAGAGCAAACAATATCCAGGCACTGAGGGCCCACAAAGGACAGAAGGATGATTTCTCCTGGTTATCCTAGCTCCTAATCTTCAAAAGGTTTCAAAAAACAGTGGAGGCCAGCAAAAGAAAAACAAAGTAAAACAAGCAAAACCTCCTCAGTTCAGAACTACATGCAATCATTGTGGCTATGAAAAAAACATTTCATTTGTATGCATTTACTTTCAAACAAGTTACTTACAGCTCCAAAACAATGTAGTAATCCTCTGCTTCAAAGAAGTTTTTGATCTTGATTAAGCAAGGCTAACAGCAAAGGAACACAGAGACACACAAAAAAGTAGAGTAATTCATAAAAATGAATCCTAAAATTCTTATTTCACTATTTCAAAACCTGTCACTTCAACTAATTCTTAACACAAGTGACTAGAGAGCAGCCCAGACTTTTTCCAGTTGTCAGTTACCCTACCCTCAATATTTTATTTATTTTACATGCAGAGGAAAGAGGTAATACAAATTCAAGAAACTGCCAGTGAAAAGTAGTCTTTATATTTAGTTATTTGACAGCATTTACAAAAAACTTGCATCAAGGAAAAGTTTCTGCACCAGTGGCTCAGGTTAAAACTTCTCCTGTGATATTGCTTCTTCTCAAATTCACATCTCAATTATCCAAAGTTTTAAAATCTCAAATCTGCTAGGATATAATATACTTAAAAGAAGAAAAAAAAAAGCATTCAGTAATTTACAAGAAAATTTATATGCCTCCTTTAACACATTTCTAAATGGATAAAATGACTCTTTAGTTACTACACTAAGGTCAGTAAACCAAACAAGTACATACAGCAGGGAGCAAAAAATAATAAAAATGTACAGTAACACTCACATGATCTATTTTCTTCAAAATTTCAATTTCTGTATTGATATTAAAAGCTGGGTTCTATTAAAAGAATCAAATACCATATTGGGTAAGACAGTGCTGCTCTGGAATAAGACATATGAGAAATAAGTGACAGTACCAGAAAAAAAAATCATTTCATGCCTTTTGCTACAGTAAGTGCCTGTAACATACAACTTTTATTCTATAAAATGATCAGGTGCCCTCAGTGAATTAAATAAACAGTGTGCTGTCACTATCTGGAGCAAGATTCTGCTCCAGACATGTAATTTCACTACAGGTTAGAAATCCCCAACTAATTTCCAAATTTAAAAAAAAAAAAAATTCTTTTTGCCTATATACCTGTATGGTCCTTTGAACAGCTTTTCTCCCTCCAAGATGCTTCACAGATGGGCCAACCTAAAATTTCATGCTACTGTCTCCTATTTTGCAAGATAACACAACCAGATTCTTTTAATCTGTGGTTTAGGCTCAACTCATGAAATCAACTCAGCAGGGATTTTTTTTTTGCTCTTCTTCTAATCCAAATTAATCATCTTTGAACACACAACTTAACCCATACACAACATTCCAGATATACTCCTGTCTCTGTTGTGTACAATGGCATATATTAATAATTATAATTCACAACAGCATCTTAAGCAAGTTGCCTTTGGTCTTCTCCAAATCCTGGCTTCTGCCATTAGACACATGAAAAGCCCTTCCCAAAAGGCTTCAAAAGATTTTCTTAAAAAGTATTATGATGGAGTATTCAACAAAATTAGTTTAGTTGGTACATTTTTGGTCAAGACTCTGCTGGTTACAATGTGTCTACCTGATGCATTTCAGCACATAAACCAAACCCTACAAGACTGCACCAGCCTTTGCACCCATCCCATTAATAGTCCTAAATGATGAACCCAATGGAATGTCAAGCAATGAAAGCAAGGAATGCATTCAAGGAATGAAAGCAAGATTCCTACAGAATTCTGTACATCATACGAGATCAAAAAACATTTTGCAATTAAATACAGAACACATTAAATAAGAAAATCCTCTTCAGCTGAAGATAGCTGAGGAGCCAGAGAAGTTAGCAAATATTCCAGGACCACTGCAAGATGGCTGTGACATACAAACAAACCACAACACTTACTGCCTCTCTCAAGCCACTTGCCACAAACTTCCTTTTATTGATGATTTTCACTGCGACTTTGTTGCAGGTGCTCTTCTCAAATGCCAGTTTGACTTCTCCACAGGCACCACTAACACGAGAGCACAGCTCTGTCAGTGCTTACAAATACTTGTCAAAAATCTGTGTAACAAGTACAGGCAAATGAAAGCAAACTTTGGAGCTGCTGCTTTCTAACTTTCTGAATATGGCACGTTGCCTCTTCTCAGGAAGTATTCAACAGTTAGAAACTCTACAGTACTTCTCAGGAAACACTGAAGAGTTAGAAAGTCCATTTAAACAGCAAGTGTTGTCAAGGGCCATTCATTCCAAACTGCAGGAGTAAATATTACTCCTAGAGTAGCAGAGCAGCTACTCTATTTGTACCAAAAGTACTGGCAGATATATGAAGGACAAGCTCTGTCAGCATTCCCTTCATGCAAAGGCATTTAGGAGAAGAACTTAGGAAGGGTTCTCTTAACACTGGACTGCACAAATCTGAGGAACGGAAATTACAGTACTTGTATTTTTACTAAATAGCAATTACATTACAGAAAGAAATTCTTGTATTTTTTCACTCAGATTTTTTCCTACTTAGTTATTCACCTCGAAATTGTTCACTGATCACTTCAAAAGAGAAAAAACTAGCCCCCAATTAAATTAGCCTCTCTCTCCTTTTTCCTGGACAGTTCTTTCCCTTTTTGTCTGAAGGCCTCAACAGTGATATTGAAGGAAGCTGTATTCTCCCATAAAGCTCTTCCTTCCACTTCCATTAGCTGAATAAATTAATATATAAACTTTAAAAACTCATTAAGAATTTACAGACTTCATTCTCCTTTACAGAGAAAAAACCAACCAACCAACACAAAACAAAAACTGTTTTTTGCAATCAGTGGTAGGTTACTAACCCCAAACCAATTAGAGAGACAAAGCCAAAATTCCTGTTTAAATTACTGTTTAAACATGTAAAGAACATGTTTACTCACGTGTTATCACTCTTTTTTTCCCCTTTTTTTCTTTTAAAACAGCAGCTCAGTTAATACCTATAATAATTCCAGCACAATGTATTGACAGTGATAAAAAGTTAACCCTTTCTACTGAGGGAAGAAGGATGCTTACCTTCCCAAAGTCTTTGACATGATATATTTCTCTCTGAGTTCTTTAGGAAACACCATCTGATCATCCACCATAAGATCAGAAAACACAAACACTGGGAAGACAAGTTGAGATCATTTTCCTATTGTTAAGATTAAAATTTTTATTATAACAAACAGCTGTGTTTTGTGTGCTTTTATAGTCAACCACATAACTGAGAAAATAACTGCTAGAGTCAAAATTAAATATATGCTATAAATTACACCAGCTATGGGTTAGCAAGGTGATCTTATTGGTGAAAAATTACATTTTGGTATTAAATTCACAGCAGCCTTTAACTACTTAACTACATTTAAGGACAAAATGAGCAAAAATTTCAGTGTCCCAGCAGAGATCAAAGAGAAGTAATAATAAAGAAGACAGCATCTTTGTGGAAAAATAAAGAAACAAAACCCCAGCTCTGCTAATTTTTAGGGAGATTTTCTATTTATTATGCAGCACCTGGTTAGGTATCTGGGGGAGGTTGTTCAACTTTTCTTGAATAGTCTGTTTCCCCTGTTCCCACCATCATATGCACAGCCATTGAAGCCCAAAAGTGTCTCAAAAGTAGGAAAACAACTATAAAAGTTTATACTCTAGTAAGGTTCTATCTGATGCAGATTTTTTAAGGTTTTTTTTTTCCATTTTTTTTCTAGGGTTGACAGGGACATGGATAATTTTTATGTGAGCATTAAAACACCTATTAATGAGCTGTGCTCATGCAGCACCTCAGCTCCCAAGAAACATATTCCAATCAATGCAGAAAAAAACTCTTGGTCAATACATGAAAAATCTACTTAAGTTAAAGCCCATTTTACCCTTATTGGTCTGTATAGACAGTGCAATTTCAGAGTTGTGTGTCAGTGGAAGCCTCTTCCCTTTTCCAACGAGCTGTCTATTAACAAATGTCCCATTTGCACTATGGTCTTCAATGTAGGCAACAAAGGAGTTTTTTGGACCCATTTCCTCAAAGAGAAAAAAAATGGGAAAGATGACAGTAAAGAACAAGTGACTTTACAGTAAAGACATGACAGACTAGAAATTTACTATTGTAAATAGTAAATTTAGACTCAAGAAATGAGACTGAGAGTTTATTTCATAAACCACATGAATGGGACATTGCCAGGAGTCTTGTTAAAGCAGTCAACCCTGAAGATACTTTTGATTGTTTTAGGATCTCTGCCCCAAAGTCTCTTTTTGAATTATGCCAAAATAGACAGAGAGTTAATGTTTTTAGCACTTACCCTGAAAATTCGGAAGTGCTTCTTGCTATAATTTTGGTAGAAACCAGTCTCAGACAATCCTAGCTTGGAAAAACTGTAATCACAGCTTTTGTCTCTCCCAAACCAGTATTCCTCATTCACACAGTCTGCAGAGGAGCGGGAAGTACAGCAGAGAGAGAACACAATGTTGCAGGAAGTTAATAACTATGGCACTACAGAATGATGCCAAATGATAAAGAATAGGATAACAAAGAGAAGATTCTTCCCATAGAATCAAGTTTGTCTGAAGTCATACAAAGCACCACACCTTGTCAAATCCTTTAATAATTTTACCCTCTTCAGCAGTGGTAGTTTTCAGTTCAACTTCAGCAGTATAAAGACATTCAATTATAAAATCAATTATAAAATACAAATTTAAAAATTATAATTTTATAATTATAATTTAATAAATCAATTATATAAATACAATCCATTATAAATTTTTTTAAAAATGAAGCATATAACAAAGAACATGAACACCCCAAAATTTCTGTAAGTCTATGGAAGCTGTGTATGCGAGTACTCAGTGTAAACACTGGGATGTAGTACGGAATAAAACACTATTGCAAAAGTTGCATACCTAAATTTGCTTGTACTTAATTTGAAAATAAAAAGACACTGCTCTCCACCAAGCTGCTCAGAATTTTTCTGAGATCCTACAAAGAAACCAAGAGGTTTATTACAGCATGCACATACCACAATTGCTGAAACCTTTTCCAAGTGCAAAGAGTCGGCCCCAAGGCTGAGGAACCAGCTCTTCAGATTCCTGGTCCTCAGGGATCGACGGAAGCTCCTGAGTGGGAACAGTGTCCAAAGAACTGAGAGTTCCAGAACTTAAGGAAGACTGACTAGTGCTCTGTGAACCACTGGAAGAGGAACTGGTACCACTCTGTGACTGCTGGGCACTTTGAGACTGCTGTGCTTCACTTCCAGTCTCCCGAGACATGTTGGCTTCAAAGAGAATGTTAAAAAAAAACCCAATTACTACAGCAAAGTAAAAATGGCAAACACTCATACACTGTACTATTCAACATCCAAGTCCGTTCTCAGGCTCAAAGAAGTAAAATTTCCAACCAAAGCATACATGCCTGGGTTATATGTAAATTCCCAGAAATTTTGCAAACCAGGATGGTTTTCCTTTTAAAATACAACGTGGAGCGGCCTCTGCTGGTTCCAGAGCAGAACTAACCCTTATTCCCGGATTGCTTCCGCGGATTTCAGCGCTCACATAGGGTCATACAGGCACGGATTGTGCTCTGACAGAGCATCCCCACATGGAGCAAGGGGACACGGCTGGTCCCCAGAGCAAAGAGAAGAACTGAAAAGAGTAAGAACTGTAAAACCACATACATTTTCTGTGCGCGATTTATCCCCACCTGTACACAATGAATGTACAAAACTCTGCCAGATCCGGACACCCAGCACAGCCCTGGCAGCTGCTGGCACGTGGCAAGAAACAGCGTCTCCCTGCCGCGTTACAGCCCGGAAATTCGCAGCGGGTCGTGCCTCCCTCTCCACTGAACAAATGCTCCAGCAGCCAGCCCATCCCTGCAGCCAGCCCGCTTCCTCCGACACCTCCGTGCTCACCGGGGCTCCTGGATGGTCCATGTGCCTTCCAATCTCACCGTCTCTATATCGGGTTTTTAGCTGGTTGCCATACGGTTTAATGTATATAATTCTCCTTATCGGTTCGCTACGTTTCATTACGAGCCACAAAAACACAACAGCTCCCACGTCCCGTTTGTTACAGGTGTTTACAAACACAGGCGAGGCCCGGGGCTCCGCCCGCCGCCCTCGCAGCGGTGCAAACAGAACAGAACCACGGAACCCTGCGGGCTGGGACACACAGAGGCCCCTCGAGTCCAACCGCTTCCCCCGCGCTGCCAACGCCACCACTGACCCTGTCCCCTGGTTCCACACACAGATGGCTCTGGAACCCCTCTAGAGATGGTGACCCCCACTCTGACCTGGATAGCCCTTTCCATAAAGGAATTTTCCCCTCATATCCAACCTAAACCTCCCTATAAGCGCCCAGACGGCGGGGCCGGGCCGTCAGCTGCCGCCTCGCACAGTGCGGAGCGGCGCGGCCGAGCCTCCAGGGCGGCACTGCCGGGCCCCCGGGGCCGGCCCTGCCCGCCAGGGCACTGCTGCCCCGCGACCGACACCGGCACCAGCGGCCACGCCGTCCCGATTGAGCACTGCGGCCCCGTCCCCAGCGGCACCGCGAGAGCATCCCGGGAGAAGCAGCGGGGAGCAGCCTGCGGGGGCTT
>VXAC01001621.1:500032-510098 GCA_013399225.1 Rhipidura dahli
TTTCCGCCTGATGGACTGGTGAGTGTGGGCGGGGCGGCCGCGGGCCCGGCCGGCCGCGGGTCTCACCCGCCCTGTGTCCTGCAGTGACCGCTCCTTCCGCATCGACGCGCAGCAGCTGCAGCGGCGGTTTCGGAGCCTGCAGCGCGCCGTCCACCCCGACCGCTTCGGCCAGAGGCCGCCGGTGAGCGCCGGGCCGGGCGGGAGCCCCGGGCGGGGGAGCCGGGCCGGGAGGGCCCCGCGGGGCTCGGTGACCGCCGCAGGAACCCGCCTTTGGCCTTGGGCTGCGTGGCGGGGTCACAGCGTCGAGTCCCCGCCGCTCTCCCTCTCGGGGAGTGAGGGGATTCGCCTGTGTTTGTCTTTCGGTGCTCAGAAGAGTCTCTGCCATGGATTTGCGGTGGAGGTGGACCATGAGGGGCCGCTGCGGTTCGTCAGCCCCTAGCTGAGTGCAATGACACAGTTCCCAGGTCCACAGAGCCTTCTCAGTTTCACACACGGACTGGTGTGGGGACGCTGTTTTTCCGCGTGTAGCAAAGTGTATTTTGCCACTTGTAATTAGCCTCCAATTATTTCCTATCCGTTTGCAGAAAGAGCAGTACTACTCTGAGCAACACTCTTCCTTGATCAACAAGGCGTACCAGACGCTGCTGAACCCTCTGAGCCGAGGCCTCTATCTAGTAAGGTCTCCGTTAGGTATCACAGTGTTCCTGTAACTAACCGTGGGGGCTGGTGGTGCTGTTAGGGATCCAACCTTCCATTCAGTCCGTAATGTTCTAACTTGCATTCCTCTGAAGAGGATCACCAGACACCGAAGAGAGACCAGAACCAAAAATTAACCCGTTTATCATCTCATTTGGTACTCACACTAATTTTTTACGTCACACGTTTGGTTTGGCCGTGGTTGCTCATTCAGAATTTCAGTCTGGCCCGTGGCAGCCTTTTTAATGTTTTTTTGGCTTTGGGTAACTGCTGATGTTTATGGTCAGCCTGTGTATGGAGTTAATTTTCAGACTGACTTTATTGGATATGAATCTGAGCGTGCCCCACTAAAAGACTTCATATTAAAGAAAATTATGACCATTGAAATAGATGTAAGAATATTTATTTTCAAATTCCCGTTTCCTCTGCCAGCTGGAGCTGAGTGGAGTAGAGCCAGCACAAGAGACAGACAGTGATGCAGACTCAGCATTCCTTATGGAAATCATGGAAATTAATGAGAAATTAGCAGAGCCCAAAAATGAGGCTATCCTTGAAGAAATCGAAGCTTTAATTAAAGGTAGGTTATGATTTGAGGAATTTGTACAGAACTAATATCCTGAATCTTGTGTAATACAAGAGTCTGAAAGCTTTTAAATGGTTTGAAATATTTCTTGTAGTGTCTTCAGTTTGTGTTAGTCTGACATTGACTCACTGCAAGAGTTCCTGCCCTGTTCCCCCTTTCCAGTTTTGTCTTTACCTTTTTATGCACCTAAACGTCATGTCTGTCTTGAGAACGTTTATGTAACAGAACCTATTCTGATGTCAAAATTAATATATATAGACAATAAAAAGGAATTTACTATGCCTTCATCAGGTATGGACTGGTCAATTGTTCCAAAGAAAAACCTGTCAGAATGAAGTTGAAGAAAATGCTTGTCTGACCACAGTAAATAATGTTATTTATATAGACATTGTAGTTCTTTCACCTTCTTCATCTGGCAGCCATTATATTAAGTGGTTATTCTCCTTCCACAAGCAACTTTCTTTTTATATTGTTGGTGATACCAAAACATTTGGTTTACTGATATATTTAATTCTTTGCAATAACAGCCTTGTGCCAAAACCAATTAGAATAACTGGAATAAAAACTGAGTAGCGCAGGAGAAAATTAACTGTAGCAGGGTAAACTGAAACAGCAAAAATAAGTTAGATAGCTGGGAAATTAGTGACCATTGATGTACATTGGAATGGCTGTCAGTAAACCTGTTTAAGCAAAGAAATACATGTTTGAAATGATAATTTAAAAAATATTTATAGCAGTATTATGAAAAACTCACTTGGCTCCCAAAGGCTGAGACTAGTAATGAACTTTCCCACCATAGGCAGTCAGAATGCAGTGGTATAAAATAAAAAGTAAATTAAATAATTTATTTTGCAGTTAAACAAGAAGAACTGACCAGAGAGGTGGCTGCAGCTTTTGAAAGAGGTACCTGTTTTTATGAAGTTTTTAGCTGCCATACATACCTGTCAAATGCTTAAAGCTCCACATTCTCTTACTGGCAAATATTTCCTGAGCTATGGAACAGAAATACTGCATTAACAAGGGGGTTTTTGTTTGGTATTTAGAGTAAGTACTTCTAAACTGACATTCCTGCTGATTTGGGAACTTCAGGACCTCACATAAGCAACCAAGTCCAGTACAAAAGTTCCATTCATCTTGCATCTAAATAATCACTTTGAGTGGGAATGTAAATATTAAGAAATTGTTAGTGTGTTTCCCAGAATACTGAGAAGGACAGACTTCATCTTAGACATACTCTGAGGTTTCACACGTGAATTTGGGAGATGTTATTATGCAGTCCTGGAGTTGCAGCAGAGCAGTGGGTGCTGTTCTTTGCAGTGAAAGCCACAGAAGTTGTGTGGCAAGTAAAAGCCTGTTCAACCTAAAGTTTTGGGGTCTCCCTGTGCAATAATCAACAGAACTTTATTCTACAATGGATAGGCACAAACTTGAACCATTCCTGAGCTGCTGAAGCTGGGAAGGAACCTTTGTAGTTCTGTGCCAGGACTTTTGTCAGGGGGGTGTGTGTGTGTAACTTGGACATCAAAGCATTGCTGGCTGGGTGTGCCTGTGAGGAGTTACATTCTGTTACTGTGTGCCATGAGAAAGACTGTGTTGTTTTTTGTCAGTAGGCTATAAACCACCCTCCCCCTCCAATCGTTTAACTGAGGAGAAACTGTTTCAATATCAGTTTTGGAATTGGCACTATCCAGACCAGACTCCTCCTCATTTGCATTTTTCAGTTATGTCAGTTGGTCTATTTATACACATTTAAAACAAAGAAAAACATTTGTCTTGTCTAATGGGTACATTGATACTGCAGCCACTTTACAGAAGTCATTAAAGGGTATCCATTCACATGTTCATTGTTACATATTTGGTGGAACATTTGAGTTGAAGTGTTCCCAAACCATCTGAGATTACAACAATAGGCAGAATTTAAATGATTTTAATAGTGTCTGAGTCTTTGTAGCTCACAGCTTTAAGTACTGAAGCAGGTGCTGTCACTAAAATCTTGAGACTCATTTTGAAAATGTAAATTAACCTCTACCTCTGTAAACGAGTCATGTTTTATTTCATTTCAGATGATCTTCAAGAAGCTAAGAAGCTTCTAGCAAAAATGAAATATTTTGCAAACTTAGAGGATAAACTAAAGGCCAAGAAGATCCCTTCCTGATGTTGCCTCCTTTGCTATTAACAGTTAGTGTTACTTTCAATGAAACAGATGGTTTAGTTATCAAAATCAGACCCAATTGTGTTTGTTTCCTATACTTCTATTAAAAGCTTTAATTCCAAGAGAAGGAAAATAAATGTAAAATAAATCTAGTGCTTGCTGCAGCACTTCAGTAATGGAATTTGGAAATGCTTACAACCAGGAAAAGTTGCACTGGGTAAGGTGGGCCACTGTCCTGGCAGCCACAGGTATGGAAACAAGTGTCGGAGAGGCACACAAACACCACTTGTGAGATTTCTAATTTTCTAACATGTAAAGAATTTATTTTGAGAAAGTCCAGGGAAAAATGCTGAGATGAGGCAGAAGGCTCATTCAGTATGTCCTACAGGCTCTCTGTAGTCTCCTTGTGTGTTTTTTCTCAGACCATCTTGAACATTGTTTAAAGGTGTATTTAATTCCTGTAATCTGTCCTCTCCCTTGATTCATGCTTCTTGATATCTAGATCTCAGTCTGATGGGAACTAACCTTCAAAACTAGAAGAAGTTTTACTCTTTTGCTTACTTTAAAATGTTAAAATGCTAGGTTAGGGAAAAAAAATAAACCCAAATTTAAACCCCAGGAACTCTTTTATCAGGATACAAGTCTTTATTACAAATACCAGTAATTCAGAGAGGTGCTGAACTGTTGTCATACCGTACAGTAGTAGGACTGGATGAGGAATGTCTTTAAGGCTTTCAAAGTTACATAACTGAAAAACAGAAACTAAATACCCCTATTTCTACATAAACTGGAATATTTCAAATATCAGTTCTCAATAGGTCAGTTCTTGTGTGGGCTTTAACAAGAACACAGAGTGTTACACTCAGCAAAGCATTTGGATGTGCCTGATGACCCAAACTGAAGACAGGACTTTGACATGCAAGAAGAGTCACTGAATTATCTGCAGAAATGTGCCAGAGGGGTTCATTGAACATCCTCCCTGGCCTTTCTGCATCCATTTAGCACCAGGTTACAGCTAAACATGAAGTCTTCTATAGCTAATATAATACATTGTTAATAGTATTTCAGCAATACATGTTTTAACAGCATTTCTGCAATATTAACTGCCTTTTGTTACACTTCCTCTAAATACACAGGAGGACTTAATAAGCCACTTGATCATGTATTACACTTCTAGCTTAGAATACTACGCTCATAATTCTCACTGAAGTTCTGTTACATTTGTGAAGTTATGCAGAAATCTTTAAAAATTCATCTTGAAGTTGTCTTCTTTCGTGAAGTTCCGTTTCCTTTTTTCTGGCATTTCTTCCAAAATTAAGCTTGTGAAATTCCTTTTTGATTTCCAGAAAAGATTTGTTTTTTGTCTCAGGAATTATGACGAAGATGAAAGCAGCAACAAAGAAGCATTCCAGTAAGAACACCACAAAACAATACTGCTGCAGTCCATTCTGAAAATAAATGTGATTGCAACATATTTCAAGTGTAATAGTACATTTGATAAAATAAGCTTTTTGTTTCCATTCACACTTAACATTGCTGCTCAGATATTTCTTAAAAAAGAGTCATTCAACCTATTCTTTACCTGTAACTTTTTTAAATTTTGTTTTTTAGATAAAAGACTGTCAAGTGCTGTGCAATTACTGGGTAGACTTTTATTTTAAAAATAAGATAAACCATTCAAGCACTTAAAAATTCACAGTCTAAGAAGTCAACACTTGCTACTTAGCTGTCACATATTTTAAGATTATATAATTTAAGTTTTTCTGAATGTTAATATTTTTTCAATGCTATATGTTAAAAAGAAACTGTCTTACTGAGAAGCAGAGCTGAACCATGAAGAAAGGACAGGCAGATCCAGATACCCTGATGCATGCTGTTCCTGCAGGTTTTGCTGTCAAGAATATGTGCTAAAACTAAAAATACAAAGCTGGAGATAAAAGCCTGTCTTGCTTTTCCTAATAATCCTCTGCTTACAGAACTCTGTCAGTTCAGCAAGTTCTCAGAGGTGTGACACACGGGCCACAGGTATTACCTCAACTTCACTTTGCTATAAAAGTACAAGGCACTATAAAGAAATGTTTTATCTAGATCTTGGTATCTGATTAAGTTTTTCTGGTTTTGATACCTTTGCTCTTTTTTTAATCTGAACATGAACACTGCCCCTCAGTGCATTCCTTTCACTTTTCATTTATCATGTTATATTGGGGTTTGTGGTATGTAAAAAACACTTTTAAGAAGGACTGAATCTAGTTAAGCTCATTTGAGGGGCAGTGTGCATCCTGGTCAGGTGTCAATAATATATAGAGTGTATATAAAACAATATAAGCAAGGAGATGGAACCATTAGGAAGTTGTGCTGTGCATACTTACCACTATGAAGGGAAAGAGCATTCCAATTGTGAAGAAACTAATCCAGCTCACAGTCCCTGCAATCATGTGGGCAGCAGGACGTGAGGACTGTACAAATAACTCAGCTGTCAGGGTGTTTGTTATGCCACCTGGGGAGGGTTCGAAAACAGAACAACAGAATTGTGCTGAAAGTCCATTGGAGGTTATTTCCAATGCTAAAAAAAATTGACTTGCTTTTGAATACACCACTAGCTGATCTATTATGCTTCCTAACAGCACAATTCTGAGGCTACTACCCTTGCAGGAAGTATCCCAGTAAAACACAGCCCCATTTCAGCAGCACTGATCAGGAAGAAGGCCCCTTCTGACAAGTGTACAACTCCTCTGCTCTGAAGGGCAGAACGAAGCCCTCCCTCACACGTAGCTGCCCCAGCAGTGTGCATGGTAAGCCTGAGCTCCAGGCTATAGGATGGCCTCACTTGGGTCCCTCAGCCAAAGCAGCAGCAGCTGTGGTGCAAAGGCTTCGTGCCTGTGTGACACCCCCACCCCTCCCAGACCTTGCACACACGTTCTGTGCAATACCTGGTCCCAACCCAAAGCTCAAGATGAAGGCAAACACACACGTCATGCTCAGGTAAGGCACCCACGAGTACAGCTCCTGAAACAAGACAATGAGAGAGTTTAGTTCAGATTTTGATAATCTGGTTTTAAAATCTGGTTTAACAGTTATGTTTCCTTTTTTATTTTATTGCAACTAAGATCAGCAGTCTTTCATTACTCTTTTACAACTCCTTTATGTAACAGTACTGCTTCAGAGAAATTAAATAGTGTTCATTCAATAATTTTTACTAAATTGTATTACAGAGTTATGTAATTGTAGTGTGGTCTGGGTTGGAAGGGACTTTAAAGCTCATCCCATTCTACCCCCTGCTAAGAGCAGGGACACCTTCCCCTGTCCCAGGTTGTTCCAAGCCCCATCCAACCTGGCCTTGGACACTACCAGGGATGGGGCTGCCACAGATTCTCTGGGCAACCTGTGCCAGCGCCTCCACACCCTCACAGAGAAGAATTTCTTTCTAATACCTAATCTAATCCTGCCCTTTTCACTCCTTAGTTATTTCATGTCTTTTGTACCTGGTAAGTCAGAGAGAAGGTCAGAACAGTGCACCAGAGTGTCATGAGGACATAACCCCCAATGATAAGGCATCTTCTTCCCACATGGTCTATCAGTAAACCCTGGGGACAAGATACAATCTTCTGTTAATATACCAATCTCATTTTTACCAATATCCTTCAAGAAGAATCATTACTCTCTGTACTGGGAGGTAGAACAAATTGCTCCTTACACAAGAGAGGGCTGTGAGACATTCACAAATTCCAGTGCCAAGTGTTACATATGGGATTTTTTCTGCCAAGATCCCAGCTTGTTCAAAAACGTAAGTTGCATAGAAATAAATCTACAACAGAAAAAAAACAACCAAACAATGAGGTTTTTCTGGTATTTAAAACATTGTCTGGAAACAGTCATATTCATACTAAACATACAGATCAATGTATTTTATATTGTGAGTTACTAATTCAACATAAGAAGCAATAACAATCTGTTAAATTCATGTCTAAGTAAACATACTGATATCATAAATGCAAATAGGATTATTCAACTTACTGAACGTGCTTTATATTCTTAAACCAGACACACTGGGATAAGCTGATCAACCTTTAATTACTTTTTCAGAAGAATGTAAAGACAACTGCCAAGTCCTTATTTTAAAAAGTTTGCATACCAGAAACACAGAAATGAGAAAAAATGAAAAAAAAAGAAATTATGCAAATTCTTTCCCACTTAGCCCATTTCTCTGAGCTCTATGTGGATCCTTTGTGTTAATAAATGGTTGAAATGCAGGTGGAAATTAAATAATGAATTAAGCTCTTTGTTCATATGAAATCTTACAGCATTAATGCCACTGAGCTGTTGGCCCATTGTCATCACAATGACAGTGATGAGCTGCCATCTCACACCACGGTCAGTGAATAATTGCCAGGGCTTCTTGGGTTTCTCCCCATCTAAGGCAAAACATTCTCGCTGGATGTCTTCCATCTCCCTTCGATACTCTGAAGAACCATGAAATCGCTTCAAAGCTAAAAACAGGGGAAAAAAAAGTATGTTTGCCTATTAACCACAACTCCTGGGAAATGATCTTTCCATAATAACCTGGCTTTTGCTAGGATATAAAAACTTTGCTTTGTGACTTGTTTGTTCCTTGCTGGTTTTTCAACATTTTTTGCTGTGGTGGATTTGGATAATTCTGTGGCATTTCTTTGCTTCTTTTTAGAGGAATATCTGACATTGAAACATTCACCAAGCAAAATATTCTGTATCTGAACCTCAGACCTTCAAATAGTCTTTTCCTTAAAGGACACTCTTACCAGTTTGAAATGTTTTGCTTAAATTCTAGGTAGATATTGAGCCCTTTGTTACAGTTCTGACTTTAATGTTACCAGTGGGATGCAGCTAGTGAGCTGGAGCAAAGACAAGAAATCCTTCTCCTAAGGCAAATATAATCAGAAGTCATTTGGATCCCAAACTAAAGTCTTTACAAATGGTCCTAAAACTTAGAGTATACAGCATCAGCTCCTTTAAAATCTTCATTAAATATATTTCAAGTGACAATTTGTCTTCCTGAGGCCAACAGTAGGACTTTTGATGATCCTGATAGCAAAGTTTCCACTAAGAGTAACCAGCTTGAAGCTCCAGTCAATGAACTTAAATTTGAAACAGGATTATAAAGTTTTGTTCATAACCCATTACAGGCTCCTAAATTCCACAATCCCTTCTTCCATATAAGCTCACTGGAAGAAAAACATGGGCCAATAAGTACTAGATGACATAACTGCTGTGTGGATAAAGATAAAAGGAGAATCTGGAACCCAATATACCCACTGTACCCTTCTGAAAAACAGAAAGTATGGATGCTGGATATTACCTTTGGCACAGCTCAGCTCATCACCTCTGTCAATAAGAAGGTATCTGGGACTTTCAGGAAACCATGGAAGGAATAAAAGTTGGGCAAATGCTGGTACACAGCTGCTGGATAGCAACAGAGGCAAATGCTTTTCTCCACCCAATAATTCTCTGTGAGAAATGTGGAAAAAGAAGGCAAAGAAATATAATAATTAGCTATTGGTTACTATGCAGTGCAGTCTTTGTTCTTGAAACTTCTAAGTTCCAGCTGGATGAAGGCCCTAGCAACTCCCTATGATCACACAGGGGACTAGAAGAGTGGTGGTGCTGTGATACAGAAATGTGAATCCTTTGCTCTCAAGTCCTGTCTTGCCAACATCCACTGTCTCCAGCAAGAAACTGGCAGAAAACATGAACACAGCACAAATGTAACTGCCTTACTGGTGCTGTTCTGGTGACCCATCTAAACTGAGAGTACTTCCCTGAGGAGATACCGCTGATGGCTGGCAGTTGTAGGAATAGGAGACCAAGCAGGATTTTCTTCTTCCAGGGGGACCTCATGTGAATTCTAATGCTACAATGGCACAAGGAATGTTCTGCAATGAACTGTAGGTAATTGGAATTCTTTACATGGGAGTAACACAAAACAGGGAAAAAAAAAAGCATTTCTTGCCTCAAACCAATTATTTGTCCTGTCAGAATTCCCCCAGTCAGAAAGATGGAAGTCCCCATGGCCAAGCCACCTCTTAGATGTTTTGGGGCAAACTCCCCAATATAAAGAGGCTGCACACAGAACCCAATACCTGTAAGTAAATGGAAAAACATTTTCCTATCAATAGAAATTGCTTTGCAAAGAGTTACTAAACCAAAACACATAGGAAATGGGAATTAATTAATTTCCTATTAATTTAGCTGTCTTCAGATTCCAAGCTAAACTACAGAACATTTTCATCATAAACACATATCATAAAACCTAAAGGATCAGAAGTAACATTAATTTATCATTCACCATAGTTTATTGATAGTAGGAATAAGAAGTCATTCACCTGAATTTATGCCAATCAAAAACCTTCCAGCAATCAGTAACTCAAACAATCCTGTAGGAAAACTGATCCCCATTAAAATGGAGGCTAGTATTGCTATAACATTATTCATCAAAAGAGCTCCTTTCCTAAAGAGGAGGAGGAACAAAATAATAATAATAATAATANAAATAAACAAAAAAATATTAAACAAAAAAAAACATCCCAAACCAAAAAACAACCCACCCTAACCAGACATTAAGGAAATCTGCAATAATGTGGTTTCTTAAACAGCTTTCCTTC
>VXAC01001621.1:510140-536961 GCA_013399225.1 Rhipidura dahli
GATAATGTGGGGGGGGGGAAATGGGCTTTATACTGAAGAACCATGCTATTCCCTGGGAACCCAGACATCTGATATAACTGCTCATGGTTTTAAAAATGTCTAAACATTAGAATAATGCCTGACAAGGTAGGAATGGGGTTTGTTCATTTAAACACATGAAGTGCAACAGATGAAGCAGCACATCCTTCCTGGCACAAGGGCTGCAAATGTGTCAGGGGGAACTCATGTTTCCACCACACTCTGTGTGCATTCTCCTACTCAGATTTCAGTAAATGTAATGCAAAGACTAAAGTCAAAGGTCATAATTCAGGGCTCATCCTTGAAAGTTGCATTGGAATAAACAGTAAAATTCTACTAGAAAACTCAGTTTCAAAGTGAAAAAATATGTATGGGCACCCAAGGTACTCTTTTCTCCCGCTCTTTTTCCATTTATTTACTTTCCATTTCTGGGGGAAAGTAGGAAAAGCAAACATGCTCCTAGATGCCTGCTGCTGCAACTGACCTGCCCAGCCGGATTGCCATGCTGCCTCCAATCAGGGCTCCACACAGGCCTCCAAGGGAAAAGATAGAAGCAATGACAGACCAAAGAAAGGTCAGCAAATCTGGATTTAGTTCCTTGTGATATCGACTACTCCAGGTCTCGTTTAAGAACTTGTGTATATGCTGCAGTAAAAAAGAGTGATGAATGTGTAGCATTTTATACAGCTCTACAGCACAGCAATACAAATAACTTGCACCCCAATCCTGAGAACCAGTTCTGGGAGTTACCAAGAGGTATCATCTGACTGGCAAAATCTTCCTTGACCACAAGGAAGACCTTGTGTTTCCTACTCCCCACATACCTCAAAGGCCGCTGAGCAGCTTTGCTGTGTGCCCTGCCTCAGGTACTGCACCAGAGGAGAAACACCACTCTGACATGCACTGCCATGAGAGAGCTCTGAGGTCCTTCTGATCAAAGAGGGGAACAGGGTGGATGGTTGGCCCTACTGTTTTTAGGAACATCTCAGAGCACAGAGACCTTGCAACCAAAAAAATTTTTAGTGTCAGGGGACTCAGAAATTCTGACACTTGATTTAAATCTCCCTGCCTTAGTGTAATCCAAGAAGTCATAGTAAAATCCCTTTTTCAACTCTAATAATACTCCACCTTTTTTATAGTATTCAGGTGTCAGAACTTTCAAGCTGTTATTCCACATGCTTGGCTTTCTAAAATTTGCCTTTAGAAACTCTTGAACTGACATGTATCTGTAATCAGAGGCCCCCATTCTTCGCCTGCAAATGAAGACTATAGAAGAACAAACTCCTTGGACTCTCCCTCTGTTCCCAGCATATGACATGTTCTTTCACAAACAGCTTCTTTTAAGCTTTGTAAAAAGCATACAGTGTTGTAGTAAATTTTGTCTTCACAGTTTCTCAAGCAAATAAATCAGCTGGTGGTAAAACATTATACCCATTACTTTCACAAGATCATTTGCTCATATCCTTGAGTCATCTGCAAAATATGCAGAATCCTGGAGGCCATAGCAAGAATGCACAACTAAGAAATGAAAATACCTACAAGTTACTCAGCCACTACAGATGCAACTGTTTATTTCCCTAAGATCTTTTTCAGTAACTTGTCCTGTGATGGACAACTGTAACTGTCCTTTCTCCCTGTTATCGTGACAGAAAGAATGAAAATGGCTCAAAGCTGTGTCAGGGAGGTTTAAACTTGACATTTGGAGAAACAGTGGTGATACCCTACAGAACTTGGCTTCCTAGACAAGTGGTCAGTGATCCAAGGGCATTTGGACAATACCATTAGTAACACGCTTTAACTTTTGGTCAGCCCTGAAGTGAGCAGGCAGTTGAACTACATGGTCATTGTAGGTCTCTTCCAACTGAAAATGTTCTGTTCTATTCTACCCATAATGTTCTGGGCTATTTTAAAAACTGAAAAATTCAATACTTATTCAGTTAATCCTTCTAATAATAAAGGTATTTATTTGGCCTATTTGGCACTTTTGTCTGACACAGAATACCTCTCATAGGAGGTACTCACAAACAAATTCACATGAAACCACATGGGAAATTAACAGGATTCCTTCATATGAGAGGAAGATTGCTTTAGTTCCCACTGCAATCACAGCAAAAGCACATTTGGCCTCTTGGCCAAGTTCATACAGGAAACAGGCCAGTGAACAAAAGATGAGCTTTTACCTGTGTGGGTGCACTGATAATAGAGACATTATACCCATACTGAAAGGTCCCTCCAATTCCAACAGCACAAACAGCCAGGAACAAGGTCCAGCTGGGGAGCTAAGGAACAAAATAAAGTTGTGGGCATGAAAAGAGATCCCACACACATGTATTATCTAAAAGAAAATCATGGTGAAATACATCATGTATTTAGTTTTGAGCAGTTAGAGTATTTGTTTAAAAAACTGCATGAACTTCCAAACACCTGCAGCAGGAGAAGCATTTCAAGCTGGCTTTGGCCATGATCATTAACAGCCTTTAGAAATACCACAATTATAAATCTCCAGATTAAGTGTAGGCAACAAAACCATTACAACTTTTATTGGAAACTGAGTAAATGCTTTTTGCATAAATCACACTGCTCACAGTGTCTGTTTTTAATGAAAGAATGCTACGACTGTTTATGTTTGGTGTTAGGCACAACGACTCAGTAGAAGAATTAACCAAATCCCAATTTTTGTGAGTTGCATTTTAACTAAGATGTGAGAAGTAACAATATTTTATTTCCCTTGAAACAATATTTTAACTCCCTAAAATGATTTCTCAATGTCTGCAAGTTGGCAGGTGCAAAGCCTCAGTACCTCAATCACAATAATTTGTTCACTGACCATAATATTCAATTTGAAGTTTATTAGCATATTGGCATATATTTTTTTAATATCTATGACCTAGTTACATTCTCAAATCAGTATTTACAAACTAAAATTCATAGATTCACAATGTCTCCTATATTAAAGGCACTTCAGTGATCAAATTTCCCCTTCCTTCATATATAAAGACTGTACATATTTCTTTTAATAAACTTGTACTCCCTGAACTTCTCATTATAAGGTATGTGGGCTAATTCTTCATCATTCTCATTCTTGGTCCAGTTCCCAGAAATGCTGAGTTATTCCAGATACTGTATTGTATCCTGAAAGAGCTGTCTCCTTCCTAAAGATAATTAATCAAAACTTACTTCCTTCCTTCAGGACTAAAATTTGCAAGTTGAAATGGATCTTACTAAAGTAAAATCCAATTAACATCTCCTTCAATTTTCCAAGTATAAAAAGTGTTTCTCTGAATGTCAACCAAAGCAATGAATTGAGAGTAGTAAGTAAGGGCTGCAGTGAGTATGGTAGAAAAAAATAAAACTTGATGTGGTAAATACTGCACAGGCAGACCTTTTATTAACCAAGCACTGTAAACCTATTTTGTGTGTCTTATGGCTCCAACCTGGAATCTAGAAGAGACAGAAAATAAACAAACAACCCAAAATCATTAACATACATCACATAACTTAGGTTTTGTTGTGACAGATCTTTTGTTCTTCCTGCCCAAATCAGCTGGGCTTGTGACACGGGCATGCTGTCTCACACTGGAGCTTGGAGAGAGCACAGATAACAGCCTCATGTGTTCTGTCAGCTACTGAAGTGCATTCTCCTCATCTCAGTAACACGACACAAAATTCAATTTGTATTCAATGTAAATCACGAGAATCAGGAAATTGCTTTTATAGCTTCCACTTTCTAACACGGCTAGGTGTCCAAAGAAAGCCCAAAACTTCACGAGTCTTATCACATAATGTATTTCTATTTAAAAGCTAACATGAAATACCCGCACGTTTCACATTGGTACATCATTGCTAAAACTACAAACTCCCTGCAGGATCCACCTTCAGAAGCCAGGATGGTTCTGCTTACCTTGCAGGGCGAGCTAGACCCTCTGAGCAGGGGCTGGTGCTCCATTCTGAGCATGGGTTGATTTAGATTTCCTTTGTAAAATTTAGTAAACTACGTTACAGAGAAAAAAAAGGTGCCAAAGAACTTAAGTTACTAATGTATTAGGACACAGCTTTACTTTTTTGTTGGTTTGTGGGTTGTGGGTTTTTTCCCCCGCCCACTGGGACCCTGCATAACGGTCCAGAACCTTTTTGATACACGGATGTCCAATTTCGATAAAGCCTCACAGCAGCCTCAGGGAGCTCTCCCACCTCTTAACACTGTGTACAGGCATTGTCCTTCTCTAACTTCGCGCAGAACCCGCAGCCTCCCGCAACTACACACAAGGACGGGCGGTTACCGTGTGCCTGGGCGCCATCCCTCCCTCCTGCCGACCGGAGCTCAGCTCCGCTCGCCACCTCCCCGAGGCCGCCTGAGCTCCTCAGCTGACGGGGATTTGGCTGCCGGGCCGTGCCCGCCCCGCTGCGGGGATTAGGCCGGACCACGGACAAGAGAGGGGCTGTCTCAGCCCCGGTCCTCGGAGACTCCTCGGCCCCCTCACGGCCATGGCGGGAACCCCGCTCCCAGACTGAGCCTCCCACAGCACCCGAGACTACAACTCCCAGCGGTCCCGCAGAGCCCGGGACTACAACTCCCACAGTGCTCGCGGGTCCTTATCCGATCGCGGCGAAAGGCCTGGAAGGACCTGGGTTGTAGCGGCGGCGGCGGCGGCAGCCGCGGGCCCGGCTCGGCCCGGCTCGGCCCGGCTTTCGTGCGTGGCTCCTGCGGGAGCGCCTCGGGCAGGGCCGGCTTGTGGCGCAGCGCGGATTGCGGCGTTGATGTGTGCTTTCTGCCCCGCAGCAAGAAATGGCAGCGCTAGGCAGATCCTGCCAGGGTATCCCGGCGGGCTCGGCCGTGGAGCTCCCCACGGCTCCGGCCGCTGCCCCGGACCGCCACGGCCCGCAGCCTTTAATCGGCGGCCACGGCCGTCTGCAGCCGCCCGGGATGGTCATGGCAGGGATCGGAAACGATGGCGTCGACGGATCCTCCGGTCTCTGTCTGCAGAGCAGCTTCGACCTGGCCTCCCTGGCCGCGCTCGGGAGCCACGGCGAGGGGCTGACGGTGGCCCCGGTGAGCTCCTTCACCAGGAGCCGCAGCCAGTAAGTGCCAAAGCCGTTCCCGCAGGGCCGGGGCCACAGCACCCGCACTGGGGAGCTGCGCCGGCTGCTTTGCGAGGCGGCTGGATTCGGTTTTCTTGTAGCGGTGTTGCACTGGTAGGAGCTTAGAATTGTGTTGTGCTCGTTTTAGGACCTTGAAGCTGGCTGGTGGGGGGATAAAGGAGTCTTTTAAAAGGCAGGAAAGGTGATCGAATGTACTAGCATCTCTGCATGCTTTCAAAGTCATGTGTTTTTTTTCTTTCATTTATTTTTTGTAAATTTTTATTTTTCTTATCTGTGAGCACAAAAAGAAAAATTTTTCTATAAGGCGTGTTTTGATCACTTTTGAATATGTCCCTGTGATACAGTGTATTACGAGACTTCAGGTGGATCATGTGTTGTTTCTTGAAGCATTTGAATTTTGGCAAAAATTGGTCTTTACCCTTGTGGAAAAGTAAATAACGTAAAGGAGAAGAAATTAGCAGGGAATTCTGTTCAGAGAACTGAGCAATTACAGCTGCCTTTGACTTCTTTTGGAGCAAAGTGCTCATTTATTGTCCCAGACTTTTACTCCCTTCACAGCTGATGGCATACTCTGACTGTTTATCTTAGCTGAAATTTTAAAAAGGAGGAAAATACTGTTTGAAAATGTTAGTGTAATCAGGAGATATCACTTGAAGCTAAGTAACTGTTTTTCTTTTCTAGTGTCTCTGCGCGATGTGGAAGGAAGCATAAGCTAGAAGAAGAGGCAGAAGGGTAAATTAATTTGTCTTTTATAGCCTGAAAAATCCTGATTTGCTTTTTGTTTTGTAAAAGATTTGAGTACATCTCACCTACAAAACAAACAGGAAGGAAATCTGTCATTGCTTCCATTTGGAACTCTTCCCTTGAATTGCACATGAGCCCAAATCCATTTCTATAACCTAATTAATTGTGTGGCACTGATTCTCCTGAGTAGGTACTCACATTTTCCTAAGAGCAATGTGGATTTATTTTCTTTGTTGCCATAGTGTGTCAAAGCTGCTGAAATGCATTTTGTATAACATTTGTTCCTGTAGAATGCCACATTTCTTTTTTGACAGTTGTAAACTTACTTTGTTTCCTAGCTGTCCTGTGCGGAAGAAGAGACTGACAGGAGCCAAAACTTGCCCTTTGAATCCCAACACTGAAGAATGGATTCTTTGTGCAGGTCAGCAGGCAGCTGGGGAGGTAGCAAGTCAGTATGGTGGCAGCGGTCCTGAAACTGCCATGTTAGAAATTCCCTGTGAAGAAATGGATCAGACAATGGGGGAACAGCAATGCGAGGTTGCTCGCAGGAAACTTCAGGAAATTGAGGACAGGTAAATGCAGGGATTGAGTAGCCTGGCTTTGCTGAGCTTTCCCTTTTTTTGGTGGGCATTTAGGGGTAAATCTAGCACTTAGCAGTGTGATAACACTGCTGTAAATCTAAAGTGAACCTTCTGTTCAAATGATTTCATTTTAGGCTGCCTATGGTCCTGTGAGTCTTTAGGCTGATAATGTGATCTGAAACTGAGGGTGCTAGAGCAGGAGATGCTGAGTAAATAACACCCTGCTCACAATCATTGTGCAGCTTTAATATACCATAATGGGGTTTAATGCTCTTCTGTGAACATCCAGAGCTCAAATTCCAACAGTTGCCTGCTCAGACTTGAGCTCAGGTTTTTTTTTCAATCAACTGCAGCTTGTTCTGTGATTAATACTTAAAATAGATCTGAATTTGTCAGTGTAAAGAGTAGCATGAACCAGAGAGGTCTCTCTGCACATATGCAGTAAGGGTGAGATTCTTCTTGCTGGTGGTGTGATGTGGGGTACATCACACATAGTAGACAGTCTACTACAGTAATTTAATAAATTTGCTGTGCATTCTGGCCCTTGAAAGATTTCTGGGAATGGTATGTGTATATGTCAGTTGACTGCAGTTGAGCTGGTACTCCAAAATATCTAAAATGACCACTGCAGATGATTAGAAAAGCCAAAAGTTACGGAAATTTAAAAACAAGATTGTTTTGTAGATTATTCCATAGATGATGCATGAGGAGAAGCAAGGTACTGTTAGACTGTTACTTTTTCCATGGGTAAATCAGAGTAGTGAAATATGTCTCTATTATCTGTTTATGCCTGCCTTGGGCCCCTTGGAGGATTGTTCCCTATTCCCAGCTACTCTGTTAAATTTTCTATAAAAGGTTTACCAAAACCAAAGGAGATGCTTCCACTTGTTCTAAACGCTTCAACAGTTTGTGCCAATTTAATCTCAGAAACCGGCACAGTGTTGTGAAAAGTGAAGCACTGTTTTCAGTACCTTTGCAATCAAAGTCCAGTCATGGGGAATTGAGAAGGTAAAGCTGCTGCATAGCTGAGACTCACTTGTGTAATGGGACTGAATCGTACAGTTTCCCCTGGAGGGAATTTATTTATTTTCTCTCAGTGTATATCTGCGCTGACAGGGCTGGGATAACATAACCAAGCTAGCTCAGGTACCAGAAGTGGCATTGCTGCTCAGGTGGACTCTGTGGTAAGAGTCCTTCTTCAGGGTATTTTGGCCCAAGAGAGACTCATGTTAACGTGGCCCTGCTGCTTCTGGTACCCAGCCTAGGTCAGAGATCTGCAAAGAGCAGAGCACGTAGATGTGACTATAGTCTGCAGTGGATGTGCCTGATAACAGTATGCTCAATAGTGTTTATCTCCCTCTTCCCCCTCCATTCCTAGGATAATTGATGAAGATGAGGAAGTTCATGCTGATGGAAATGTTAGCAATCTGCCCACTCTTATCCTGTCAGATACCCTTAAAAAAGGGATGAAGAGGGATTTTGGTGAAGTCCTGACAAAGAAAATAATAGAATCTATGTAAGTTTTGGAGGAAATTATGGTGCTATGTAGCTAACGTGCAAATGAAAGAGAGACCTCATTTCATGTTTATGGAGATGTCCTTAATTACTGCATGATGCAGCCAACATTGTATAACAGACCATTCACCTGGTTAAAAGTGGGAAAAACTGTCCTAATGTAAAAAAGAAATAAGTGTAACTGTAGTGGTCATCAGGTGTCTGTTTTGTTCCTCGTTTCTACAGAGTGAAATTTGTTGAGTGAACCATTTTAAGTTTTGTTTTTATGTATACGGATATTCAAAATTAGAAGATCCTGAAGTGTGACCAACAGTGGTCAAGTTTGGTGAAAAAAGAGAAAATACAGGGTTAGAACTAGAAATAATGGAACTGGTTAGGGAAGAGGAAATTTAATAGGGGGGAAAAAGGATATATATTTCATGGAATACAGTTCCAGGGTAGCTCAAAAGATGAAGATACTGATCTTCTGCATTTAATAGATGTGCTTGGAGAACTTAAATTTTACTGAAACTCCATCCCTTCTAGGAGCCGTCCTTCTATGGAGCTGGTGCTTTGGAAACCTCTTCCTGAATTTATGACAGATAAACTGAAGTCTGTTTCTGTTAAGAACTTCAAGCAGCAAAGTACAGAAGGGTGTCAAGCTAAGCAGCCATCACCAAGAGCTCCTTTTGACCCACAGACTGAAACGTTCCCTGGATCGCAACAGACTGCCATGTCTCCAGATCCATATGCTAGTTTGGGAATATCTGGGTGTGCAGAAGAAGAAATGGAGTTGTAGATGCCAGATTTTAGACTGGAAGTGGTGAGCTTCTGATGCTTATTGTTGGTGTTTTTGATTTTTTTTTTTTCTGGTTTGATGTGTGAATCTGAAATGATATTATTTGGTTTTTGTTTTCTTACTAACCATCATAAGGACATGGTTTGGCCAGGAAACACCCTAAGATTTCTGTGTTCCAATCTGTTAAATATTCTTACTTTTACTGAAAAGGTAATTCAGAGGCCTTTGGAACAGGGAAGTAGTTTTCCATCTTGCTTAATGGTGAAATATCCTCTTAATTGCCCTTGGTAAAGTATAAAATCCAAATACTGAATGTAACTGTGGCTGAAGCCACACCTTTCTCTTACTGAGCCATTTAGACTGGTGCACATACTATGCTTGGCCATTTGGTTTAATCTGAATTACAAAAGGGTATGTAAAGGAAGAAATACCTTCAAATCTAGTAGCGGATAGAAGAGCAATCCCTCTGGTAATAGAGCTTTTCACTCCATCTTATCTGTTTGGACTTGATGTAAACTCAAATGTAGAAATTAAACAGTCTGTGGGGTGGTAGGGAAGGAATGTTACAGCTGAGCATAAAAGTCTTTCGCTTTTTAGAAAGAAAAGCCAGTGCTTATAACTTGCAGGATACCTGCTAACTTCAGTCGTCTTTGGTTCATAGGCTTCTAAATTTTGTTTGTGGGCTTTTAATGTCTCCCTCCCCAAACAATGCAAAGTCTGGAGAAAAGTGGTTCTCAGCAAAGAGGTTCACATTTTACGTTGTGCTGAGATTGTTTTTATGCATTGAGTGGAAAGTCGGCTGAAGACAGTGTAACTTTTAGTGAAATGAATGGCATCCTTTAATTTGGATAAACATGGTAAGTAAATCAGATAACAGGGAGCTGCCTGCTGCCATAAAGAGGGTAAATATCTTGATTAATGTCTGTAACCAAGTCCCAGCCTTTGAGACTGCTGGCATTGGTGGTGAAGTAAAGGAGATGCCTGTCTTCGTTCTGAGAGAGTCTAGACTTAAAATTTAAGCCACAGTATGTGCCAATAACATAGTGTCACATTGTTTATACAGATGTATGCCAAAAGAATTTTTTCCCTGAGCAGGGTGCCAAGAAAACGAATCCACAATGAGCTGAGCTATTGCTTGTACCTTTTCTCAATGCACAGCAGTTCCTTATGTTTAAGGTTCTTTGACTTGTTGAAGGGTTTTATCTCTTGTTTGTAAGTCCTTAAGCTTTCTCAGAGATACCTGAATTGAGGCTTTCCCTAAGAAATTCCTTTCCAAGTAATAGGTTCTGTTCAGAGTCCTGCGTTCCAATCTGGTTTTGATGTCTTGCTGTAACACAAAGGAGCAGGTACACAGTAATGAAGCTGCTCACATAAGAAAATCTACTCTTCCTTTGCACAGCTAAGAGATTAAATATTTCTGATGATATTCTTTACTGTTGAATAACCCATAGCTCAAAGTTTAAAATCAAGCTTCTCTTTTTGCAGTCATCTTTTACTTCCTTTTGGTTGTTCAGAAGATATCCCTGTTTGTTAAACCCTGTTTATCTTGCTGCTTTTGTTGAAGGTTGTTGGAAATTTTCTGTCTCTCGATAAAACATTTCAGAGCTTCACTAAAAACACTCCCAACATTTCATTAAGTATTACTCTGGAAACCAGTGTACACCTGTACCATTCTGGAAGGTTTATTAAGTTGAAGAACATGTGCAGTCTATCTTGTTATATTGTCTAATTTCATTTCAGGGTCTGCTATAAATCTCTCACATGAACTGTGTAAAAAGTATCATTAAGCTGCTGAACGTGCTTAAAACCTACAGCCTTTGACGTGCTCCAGTGCCTGAGTAGAATGTAATGCTATGCAGTTTGGAGAAGGCTGTAGTCACTGCAGGTAGAAAATGTGGTGCCTCCAAGTAAGTAACTGGTTTTCACCTTGCTGGATTGTAGTGAAAGTTCAAGGTTGGAAGTATTTTAGGTGAAAGCTCTGAATCCTAAATAAACTGAAAAGAAAGAATGAAAATTTCAAAAATGCGATGAAACCGTCTCAGCAACAGTAGAATTGCAACAGAAGATGTTAAAAACTGTAGGAGGCCTAAATACATCAAATGATGCAGTTGTTTTCCTCTTAAAAACACCAAATTGCATATCAGATTTGCAGAATAAGAAATTGTTGTAGCTGGCTTTTAAGCATACTTTTTTTCCTGCTAGGTTTGTACCAAAGGCTGACTTTCAGAGGTGTCTTTCCTCTTAATTCAGCGTTGATAGGGCATCACTGACCTGTTACCCGCCATTTAAAACAAGAATATAGTGGTGCACTATTGACAAAGACCACGAGATGGAGAAAAAATTGTCTTGAAAATTTTGCTTTGATAGAAAACATTTGCTTCATTTTTTCACAATGCATTTCTGCCCTTGTGATAGGAGACAGTGGAGTTGATTAAATTGATAGAAGAGTGGGCTAGAGTGGGAACCAACTGTCAGGAGCACTGAGCAAGATCCTTGCTACAGCAATCACTTGCAGAGGGTGACTGGATGAGAGATCAAGCTGTGGGCATTTACAGACTTCTGTGAGTTTCATTTGTTGTTGTTCTCATTAAAATACTTTTATTAATGCTGTTACCAAATGGGATGGCAGATGCGATGCAGTATTAGGAGAAACCTTATTTTGAAATACCGAAGATCCGATTCTGGTCTGTCTTCTCTTGGGACCAAATCACCCTTTGTATGTCAGTTTTCAATAAATTTTCTAAAATATTTTTTAGATGACTGTTTCATTCCTGCTAAGAGTGGAAAAACCTTGGGAGCCTATGTCCAGTCCTTCAGCTGGACAGTAAAGTACTCTTCTGGCTTAAGACGATTTGAATTTAACTAGGTCATCTCAAAGGCATGTCCCTTTTTTCTTCACAGTATTCAGCAGGACAAGGGAAGGCAACAGCTGGGTAGAATAAACCTGAAGCTGCCAGAAAGGAGGAGTTGTTTTAAGTTTGTCACAACCTAAAGGCCTCTGACAAAACAATAGGGGTACTGAGAGGTGTTGCTGGAGTTTGTGTTTTCAGATCTTTCATTTTACTTCAGAATAAAATTATTTAGAACCAAGCAAGCTAGGTATATTAAAGTTAAAAGAAGCTTGAGGAGAGTTTTAAAACAAATTCAGATTTTAATAATTTTGTTGGAATGTAACACTTTTCTGTTTACCATATTCTGTTCAAGAGTTTTTTAAACAGCTGAAGGAAAAAAGGTTGGTGTAGTAGACTAGTATTGCCTTTGCTTTTAGGATGACAGAAAAAAAGCACTTAAGATTTGTATTAAAAAAAAAATAAAAATACCAGTTTTTTCTAGGCAGGGCCAAACATTGAATCACTTAAATTGTCCCTTAAGCAATACTGCTTCAGTGTAGAGGAAAAGAACAGTGTGAAAGCCAGCCCGTGTAAGATTGTGTAAGGCTCGCCTGGCTGGCAGTTGTGAGGGGGATGTGGCTGGGAGGTCATAAAGACCAGAGGAGTATCCCGGTTACAGAGCCAACCCTGTGGCAAGGAACAGAACTTATTTTGGTATGGGCTTGGAACTGGACTTTTAATGATTGCAAGGCCTCTGTCTTGTATCAGTTAGCTACAGCAGATGGATGGCTTCTGTCATGGATCATTTTTGTGAAACAGTGTCTGAATCCATGCGGATGAGCCAAGTGGGACTCCAGAAGCCTGAGCAGTTGGAAAGGAGGAGCCTGCAGGAAACACGCTGCAGTGATGAAAGCTGCTGCCCTCTGCCTGTGTGACCCTTCCCCTGCTGCCCCAGCTTTGCCTGGCTAGAACTTGGCATATCTCATCTACAGGAAGACCTTAGACTACAGTTGAGAGTTTAGATTGTCACATTGGGAAGTTAATGGTACTGTATAAATGCATATATTAAAAACCCCCCCTCTGCCCTGGTAGCACTTAGAATCATGTCCACTAGTAGAAAATAAGTGCTTATTGGAATTCTTAATGGTATTAGGCTTCTAGATGTCAAACAAGAACTAGTTCTGTGTTTTTAGTGGAAGAGATCTCAAATATTAACAGCTCGTCTTGGGCCCCAGTGCTTGTAGTAAGTCAGGATAAAGCATGCCAGGATTTAGCTGTTAAGTTGAAAAAGGGGAAGCAAAACTGTGTAAGGACCATGTCCTTGAACAGTTCTGTCTCCTGTGCTCAACAAGGTTGAAATGGCAAACACAGCCCGTGCTCTAGTGTGATGGAAAGGAGCCCATAACACACTTCTTCCTTGCATTTCTTAGCCGTTGAAAATCGCTTGCTCGCAGTTGCCAGGAGGGGCTGGGGCCCCATGGAGGGTGGGCGGGGGCTGCGGGTGCGGCCGGCCCTGCTGCCCCGCACCGGAGCCACGGGGAACAGACCCCGCCCGGGAATCGTCTGCTTCACCCCTGGCACTGCCCTCACACTCCACCCGGCCACGGTCACCGTGTGCTGCTTGGGGAGAAGACAGGAACAGGTTGTGCCTACAGACACTCAGTCCCAAACATCAAGTCTCAGGCACACACACACACAGTGCAGTACCTAACAGAGCAACTTCCATCAATTACTATGTTAACTCACGTATTGCACTATTTAAGAAGGGAATTTAATGTCATACGAAGTTGCAATAATGCTACCAAAAAGTAATGCAAAACTACAGATCAAAACCTCACTTCTGTTTGCTTTTTGGACTTGCAACAATTTGATAGTTGTGCAGTCATACCTATTTTCTACCTTAAAAGTAAAGCAACTTATTCTCTGACTGCTTAGATTTTCAATCTAAATTTGCTTTACTGGACACCTGTAATCTTTACTTCTATCCACTATTCAGACAGAATCCTTCATTACAAGCTAGGTTACTCAAGCTTGTAATCCAAAGCAGTTCTGTCACTTTTAATGTTAGTGACCGAAACACCTCTGGTTTTCTTTCCTTCCCTGCCCCAAGTTATTTTTGTCAAAATTGAATGCAAAACTTGAAGTACTACTGAAACCAAGAACAGCTGTGCCAACACCTGCAACAGTTCTCTTAATTTCGGTATAAAATTTCAGTTTCTTCTGTCTCTCCAAGTCATTTTAATATTGTGATACTGGAGCAAATGGATGTGGACAATGAGGAGTTGTGCTGTGGTATTTGAAATTAGCTCCTGACAAGTCCATTTGATGCTTCAGGATTTGCAGTGGTCACGCAATCTGCAACCTTTTTCACACTGTGCCCACTCCCCCACCTCCCCTCGGACTGAGCATTTTGGACAGCATTGCTGGCCACCAGAGCCATGACTTCTGAATATTCAGACTACCACCTGCCTGAGAGAGGCTGAAGGTCTTGCTCTAGTGGCTCTGGCCTTCACACAAACTCCTCTATCACATCCAGTGCCCCCAAAAGGAAACTGAAACATCCAGCTGCAGCCACCCTGTGAGCACTGCTCATCAATGCTTTGTGGCAGGATGAGGCACTGAGAGATCTAAACTTAAGTTCTCCAAGGCCCAGATATTCTCCCCTCCCCACCGAGTTTTAAGGCAAAAAAGGGTCAGTGAGCTGCACTGCATTTTAATTGCACCAATACAGTTAAATATTAAACAGAGAAAGCAACTCTACATAGCAAATGGAAAACAAGCATTTAGTGAAGCTGTAAGACTTAGAGACTATTAAGGTTCAGCCCAGTTGTCTATACATGAAATATCCCACTGAAGTTTTAGGTGTTAAAATTTTAACCTAAAAACAAAACATTTTCAGGTTCATACAGAATTAGCAAGTTATTGAGAAACAAACTTGCTCTCCTAAGCCAACACTGATTGTGGGGGAAGCCAGGGCAGGACAGGACGCCCCATGCTTTTTCATACCATCATGCCATCTACTAGCATGGGTAAAAATGAGCAATACTTTTCTGAATGGACTTGATTTTCCCCACATACACCCCTCAAAGGGGCATATGCTGATACCTTGCCAGGACAGTTATCCAAGGGGAGTTAACACTACCAGGTTAGACACTGATGAGCTGGGGAAAGAGTTCCTTGGCAAAGCTATCCTCCCACGCATGGTCAGTGCCAAGCGGAGACGATGTATCACTGAAGGGCGACGGGGATCCTTCATACCCAGAGTCACTACAGCCATCCAACAGGTAGCTTGAGGCTTCAAGGTTATGACAAGAAGAAAGCAGATGAGAAATGCCCAGTTCAGGCATGAAGCTGTCTACAGGTTCCTTCTTCACAGACACTGGGACCTCAGGGATAGCCTTGTCATCAGATGAAGAGAGATTTTCTTTCTCAATTTTCACTAGCGTATTGGTTTGGCTGCCCACTTCAACAGGAATCTCCACTACCAGGGGTTTTGTATACACATGATCAAACCTTATGAGTTCATTAATGGCTTCCAGCTTAGCTGATGGGGACCCCAAAGAGGGAGAGAGGGCGGTTGGTATGGAATTTGTTTCTCCAGAGATCTCTTCCTCCAGCTTTTCCAGGCACGTTGACTCTGAATCAGCATATCTGAGAAACATCTCTGGGTCCAGACTGTCCAGAAAGCCCAATAGGAGATCAGACTGCAAAATGAAATACTATTTTAGAAGGACAATTTATTACTGTTAGAGCAAAACAGCAAATGTATCATCTAATTAACTGCATGTGGAAGTTAAAATACATTACTGCAATTACAGTTGTTTTACCAAGAACATCAAACACATGGTTTAAGGCAATTACTTATCTGGCAGAAATTCACAGAAACTGTCAGGTCAGAAGGGACCACACTAGATCACATCTGGTCCAACTTCCCTGCTCAAGCAGAGTCATCCTAGAGCACATGGCACAGGATTGCACCCAGATGGTTCTTGACTATGTCTAGTGAGGGAGACTCCACACCCTCCTGGGCAGTCTGTTCCACAGCACAATCATTCTTTGTCCATAGATTTTTTGGTAAGACTATTGCCAATCCCTGAAGAATTATACATGATTTGAGATTCACAGCCACTATTAGAAGCTCCTTAAGATCTTATACCCATCAAGTACCAACGCCACTGTGCCTGCTGGCTACACCGAGCCTAGACCAGAACCTGGCTTAGGCAGACCTGCACATGACCAAAGCTGTGGAGGCTGGGTTTTTTCATGTGGGTGTTGTTGAACTCATGTACTCACTGGATACAGCCTAACACAGCTGTTCTGAGCCACAGGTATGGCATTCCAAGACGTAGAAAAGAAACCAACTACAAATGGAAATCATCAAATCACTTAACATCAGAAAGTTGTAACACTAGTCTTAAATCTACAGTGGTTCCAAATTTAATGGACATTTTGTGTAGCCCTGGATGCTCACCTCAGAGTCTGAAGAGTCACTGCCACCAGAATCCATGTGGAAACTATCAGAAATGGTGACTGCTGGGCCTGCACCTGCTGCAGAGGAACACGTAGTCTGAGTGCTGCGGACTCAGCGGACCCGGTCACCAATCTAATCTCATCCACCTGGGATTCCTTCACAACCTGCATCAAAACAAAAACTCAGTCACTGCAAATGTTCTTAAAGGCAGTATAGTACATAATTTTGGAGACTGTAGTCTTTCTACAAAAGCTTCCAACACAAAATTCCATATTTACTTGTTCTGTAGAAACTTAAGACCACTTCTAAAGTTAACTGAAGCTACCATATACCTGTGTATTTCTTTTATTTGTCACTTTGAAATGAGAGCCTGACCCTCTCCACCACAACTCCTGTTCTCCTAAGACACACCTGTGTGACTATAACAGTTTCTACTTCACTTCTACAACAAGACATAGAAAAGCAGATAAAACTGTCTTAAAACATCCTGGAACTAGTTAGCTTTCTACCTCCCACACTACGAGTGGCACCCATTTCGACTTGGCAGCTGCTAGGTTTCAGAAGGGCCTCCATTTGGAGGACAAAGGTATTTCCGGCATATCCCTGCCGACAGCACCGAGGTTACCCCGGGAGCGGGGCAGCTCTGCCCAAAGCGGGGGCGGACACGCCAGCAGCACGGCTCACCTGGAACTCGTCACCCTCCTCCTCCGTCTTCAGAGCATCTAAACCCAGACGGCAGCGCAGCTCCTGGTTCTCCCGTACGAGGTTACACGTCCTTTCCCGCAAGAGCTGGTTTTCCCGCAGTAGCTTCTGGTTCTGCAAATAGCCGTGAGGCAGGGAGGCCGCTCCTTACCACCTCCTCCTCCAACCCCTTACCTCCCCCAGTCCCTTACCTCCTCCTCCAGCTCCACCACCTGCTGCTCCAGCTCTGTCATCCGCGCCTTCTTCCTGTCGCGGGCACTCTGGGCCGCCACGCGGTTCTTCAGCTTCCTGTGAAGCAGAGAGGCCGTCAGCGCGACGGCAAGACCGGAGCCTTCCCACCCACCGCGGCCCCCCACTCACCTGCGCAGCGCCTTCTCCTCCGGGCTCAGATGTGTGAGCCGCTGCCGCTTGCGGGCCGGCTGCGCGGTCTCCATACCCGGGAGGCCGGGCTCGGCTCCTGCCGGCAGGACAACAGACAGATGCCGGGCAGCCGCGGGGCCGGGAGCCTCGGCCGCTTTGCTGGGGATGAGGAGCAGCCGCGGGGCCGCGGCACCGGGCAGTGCTGCCATAGCGGAACGGGAGAACAGCGCACACGCCGCCCGGCGTCACCAGCGCGGCCGTCTGCGCCCGGCGCGGCCCCGCCCGGATTTCTACCATCGTGGCTCTCGTTCATTGGCTGGGAGACGTGACGCCACGGGCGGCCGAGCCCGTGATTGGTCCGAGGCCGAGAGCAAGGGGGGAAGCGAATTGCATCAGACAAGGGGGCTGCGGTCGGTGAGGCGCTGGCGCGCGGCGAGGGGCGGGGCTGGCGGGAGGCGGGGCTGGCNGCGGTCGCCGAAGTTGAGCAGTGCCTTGAGGAGGCAGTGAACCGGGCATGGCGTGGCGATGCAGATGAAATCTCTCTCTGGTCTCCTTTCCGGAGCCGGTCTGTTACAAGCAGTCATAAGCAGAATCCTGGGGAACACAAGTGCCAAGAATGGAGGTGTAGCAGATTCGACGAGAATGGGCTAAAAGTAGGCTAATAAGACCATAAAAGCAGCGAGGTTTTGGTGACTGATGAGTGGAAGTCGCAGGAGATTGTGCAGAAATCCCTCAGGGGTGTCACACCGCTGCCCCCAGCCTGTTCCTGAGAAGCAGCAGTGCCGTGTGGGGAGCTAAGTGAGCACTTCTGCGGTGTCTGACGAAGAAAATCACCCTGCCGCGATGGGTTGGTGTCAGATCTGATAAGTCTTGGGTTTAGACAAATAAAAATTTTGTAGGTAGAAAGCCTCGAAATGCTCTGCCCATGGGAATGCGGGCGTTCAGCAAGCTACCGACAGCAATGCACGGCCACGCCGGGCACCGAGGGTGTTTGAACTGCCGGCAGCTCAGTGGTGCCTGAAGCTTTCCAAGTTTCCACTTGTGACAGTTGCCAACGACCTGAATAGTTATGAAATGTCGAGACTTTGTCTGCTCACAATTATTTCTGAAAGCCATTCGTACATTGATTTTAAATTAGTCAAGATGTTAAACACTAAAGGAAAAACATGAGCTTTAGAAGATCAAAGACACTGGTGTGCTGGTTTGGCGTTACTCCAGCATTGGAGTTCTGCCAGGCTTTCATGATACAGAGAACAAACTGCATTTGTAAGCTTGTGTTTGTTCTTTTCTTACACACTGCGGCATGACATTGAGCTAAGGCTGAAAGTTCATCTTTCTACTTTGACACCTTTGTGAAAAATATGGCAATTTTTCGATAAGCCTTTTAATCAGAGTGCAAAAAATTGTTTGTTCTGGTCCTGCTAAGCCCCTTAGATGCTGGCCATTGAAAACTATCTGCTTCTCTTTTGTGTGTCTCTTCTGGATTTGGACTCATGTTTCTTCCGTAATTCTAATTCCCAGTTTAAAGTGTTACTGTTTTCTACCCAAATGCAGGCTCAGTATTAATAACTGCTTCAGATTTCAGACATCCATTTCAAGTTGCCCTTATCTGCAAGAAAAGTGTTGAACAGGATGAACAGGGCTGCCTTGCATTGCTGATTTGTAATATTTACAGCTATACGGGGGAGATCTGGTTTATCAGGATATGATTTATCATAAAGATATCCGGATGTCTTGGTATTTTGACTGAAGAAAAATCCTAACTTTCTGTCTGCAGGTGATTTAATTTTCCTATTCAATTTTATATCGAACCAGAGCCTATGTAAAGCACTTTTCCTTTTGCAACAAACACTTGTGATCATGAATAAACCACAGAAGTGCAGGGACATACATGTTAGCAGTGGTGCCTGAGCTGCTTCACAGTGATGTGTAACCAGGCAAAAGTAGAAGCTGCCCTTGGCACTGGCGGTGTCCATTGTTACTGAATATAACAAGGGCATCCATTAGCATGTCTAGTGTTGGCAGTAGTAGCTAGCAAAAGAAGGGCATAACACCCTGCATTCTAGTCCTGTTGAATAGTTTTAGTAGTACTAAGACTAGCTCTGGTGCAGTTGCTGAGAATATTTTTAGGCTCACAAATATTACATTACTACCATTAGGATACATAAAGTGTTTTATTAAATACATGGTTGAGTCACTGGGTAAAAGAGTGCCAAAGAAAAGATCCATAAAGCTGGTGTTGCACTATGACACCCTTCCAGAGAGTTTTAATGAAAAGGCTTCAAGTTTAATTCTGATTTCCACTTTTTTCTCCCCCTTCACTGTTTACGCATTCCAGTCTTTGTATTTTTCTTTTTTTCAGCCATTGGATTTAATCCTGTGATCCGCGTGACTCAAGAATGCTTCTCACCCTGCCTTTCACCCCGCTGGGGGGTTCAGCACTACCACCTAGGATGTGCCAATGAGGATACTGTTGGCTGTCCTGCCAGAAACCACATTAGTTCCTGCTAAAACAGCTTTATGTTTTAGGTGGCCAACCCACCAGAGGAAATAATTTTGTTTAACGAAGGTGGAGAGGCTTTGCCTTTGTGTAATATCAGATACAGAGAAAGAAATGTGTGTTTAATGTTATCTACGTATGAAAAAAGGGGGAATAGAGGAGGGAGGTAAAATGGAAGAAGGGGGTGGAGAGAAAAGATTAACTGACAATCATAATCTGAGAAAGAGCTTGCTTGCCAAATGTGTGTCTGAAAATACTTGGAAAGTGGCCCAGGCCCCCAAGTTCTTGACAACAGCTGGAGTGTTCCCGTACCTGTATCAATAGCTGATTAAATGAGAAGAGAACCTGTTTTGCAGCCTAGGTTGAATAACAAGGTTATTCAAAACCTGTAAAGTATACTAATTTTGCTTATTCTTAAATTTTGTTATTACGCACTAGGCTCCAGGAGTGCATCTTTCAGAGTTTTGGTGCTCTCAGTCTCAGGGCATGTGCAGAATTTGTATCCTCTGGCTACTGCATGGAACTGCCACCCTGCCTGAAGCTCACCTTGGAACTTTTTTGGGCAGTTCTGTTGCCCACATTCAGAGAGGTTGTGCTCTATTCCAAGTTTAGTGGTAGCTTAGTAGCAATAAATTTCAATACAGTACCATGAAAAAAGGGAGATGGGAAGCACGCTGCCCAAAGGCCAGTTGTAGAGGCATGTATAGCAACTGATTAACTAAGTTTTTAGAAAATATGAACCTCCATTGTGGCCTTTTTCTGTAGTGACCTCTTTGCATCACAGATCTTTTGGCAACAAAATAACCTCATGTTTCATAGCTTCTAACATTTCATGTGTGTCATTCCTTTAATTGTTACAGAATGCACGATGGAAGATTTTTCTTAAAACAGTCTAATGTTATATCGTCTTTTAAAGAGTGATAACAGTAAATTTGAGATCAAGCAACCTCTATAAAAGGCTCAGTATGTTCCTTGCATCTTCATGGTATCTTTTTTCCCCTGAATTTCACTTGCAGTGTAATTCCAATTTGCTTCATTTTTAGACTCTGAAACTCAAGAATTCATTGGTCTCAGGCAAGACCAGAAATTAACAAATGCCTGTAATTTTGTAGCAGTTGCTATTTTTTGCCAATTTACTAATTTTTTCAGAAAATGGACATGTTTGTCAAACAGCAGAGGTCCCAGAGTAGAGACAGCTTCCTAATCCCCTCACGCTGTCACAGAATGCTGATATAAAGGAAAAATCTACCTGCTTACAAGAACATGGCAGTATTTTGAGGTAAAGATCTTTTGATTAGATTCATTCTGTCAAACAGAGAAGCAAATTTCTCTTGCACACTCAGAGCTTGGGGCAAACCACTCATGGGAATTTAAAAGAAGACAAGATATCCATGCCACAGTAAACAGAAAGGCTGGCAACCCTGTGTCAACCAGCTCTGTAAAAGTGAAATGTTACTGGAAAACTCTGCAAACATTAGTCAAGTAAACAGATCTTTATACATAGCCACCGGATGCCCTTGGGAAGGTTTATGCCACCTGCCAGTCCCTGAGAGACTCCAGCTGGGAATCAAACAGTATTGGTCACTTAGCCAGGAAAATGGGCTCAGGCCAGGTAATCTGCTTGGTGGGCACCCCGATCTTTGCAGGAATCCTGCAGGTCAAGAGGAGATTGTGGTTGTTAGTTGTCATTTGGCTTTGCTTGGTTGTTCTGGCTTCTGCTTCCAACCACCTTGGTCCATCCCCTTCCCACACCATTCCTCTATTTCTCAATTGATTCTACTTCCATTGCATGGATTCCCTTTCCCTTTAGAAGATCTAGCTGTTGGTACCTATGGTGCTTGGCTGTGGTTTGTCTGACTGTAATACCCATTTCCATGCACAGTCCTACTTTAGCTTTTTGGCCTTTCTCTTTCTAGCTTGGTCCCAAGCACAGTGTTCCCCTGCAAAGTTCTCTCATCCTGCTGGCAGGAAATGTGGACCAGAGAGTTGTGCAGATTAGACAGGATTTGGAGGTTCTGGGAGATGCCACAGGAGTTGTGCACAGAGAGGTGTTTGCTCACCTGATGCATGATGAGGGGGTAGTCACAAGCAAAAGAAAAAAGGTAAAGGTCCTACACTTCCTTGAGATGATGCAGCAAGTGCATCGTTGGGGGCAATGCTGCAGAATGTGCTTGGGCAGTACAGGAGAGACTGAACTTGCTGCTGTGCTGTCCCAGGGAGCCAACAAGGCCATTCTGGGTTTTGTCTCACAGGTTTAGCAAGCTCTCTGAGGAAAACACTTAACTGGAAATCTCACATACCTACAAGCTCCTGTTCCAGTAAGTTTTTCTGTTTGTACATCCTGGTTCAGAACTGGAACCTCTTCTTGGAAAATACCCAGGGAGGTAAACAACCATGCTTAGGAAAACTTGATGGCTGCTTCCTGTTGGCAGAAGCTAGCTCTTCTTTGGAGCAGTGCCAGCATTTGAAAGGAAAAACCTTTTCTTATTTCTTAGGCATTTCCTAGGCTTTGAAATTCTTTTAGAAGTCCAGAGCCCCTGAAAGTCCTGGAAAGAGTCCTTTCTCATTTTGTAATTTTGAATTTATTTCCTTATCTTCTTCCATTTGTGTGCCCTTTTGTATGCAGAACCCTGTCTCCAGCTGTCATGTGACCCTGTGTGAAAAGAAGAAGTTATCAGGAAATGTCAAGTTAGGAATCAGTTCTGTCTCAGCATAGGTTCAGCAGGACCTAAAATGTGTGGGGGGGTGTAGTCAGAATCATCAGTCTCCTGCCTCCTACATTTTTGATTTGCTGACTCCTCAGAGGGCACAGAGAGGGACAAGTCTATTATGCTTTCTTTCTTGTAGCCTCACGGATTTGCTCTGTTAGCACTGACTTTAACAATAACTCTTACGTAAACAGACAGGGACAGTTAAAGCCCTTTATCTACTAATTAAATAGATCCTATGCTAATAGTTGAATGTAGAAAACGAGTGTTTTAAGGTGATAAATTAAAAGTACCAGACAGATCTTGTAACTTAGGCGAGTCTTTAATATAATAGATAACCCAAGATGAAATAGAATAAATAGTTGCTTAAGTCACCATCACATGAATGAATCCATTGTTAATGTAGGAATCCCTTCATTTTAGCCAGTAGTATTTTAAGAATGTTTTTTGCTTTTGCTAGTCACAAGTTGTGAAATCTGTTTTCTGGCTTTAGCATGGAGTTCTTCATATTGCAATTAGTATTAGCAGCAGATACATTGTACACTTTAACCACGTGCTTCAAATATATTCTGTCAGGTGTATATAGTGTTCATTTTATATTATTGCTTGAAGTAGAGCTTCATGAACACCAACTTGTACCCTATATTTACTCCAGAAACACTAATAACAGTGTTGAATTAAATACAGAAGTGTCAATATCTCTATTGTATATAAATATGATTCTGTAAAATAAGCAGAATGTGTTATGTGTTATTTACATTGTCTGTTTCTTCAATACAATGCATGAAGAAACTGCTAAGCACTGACATAATGAACACATGAAATTAACAGTAACCTAGGGTTTAGTGTGACTCTAACTGAAAGTGAGTAGATGTGATACAGAGAAATCTCAGGAGCACAAGAGCGCAGTGGAAGACATTTGTATGGATGCATTTGAGGGTCTTTCTTGCAGAATGGATACTGAGAATTGTGGAAAATATGGCTCCAAATTTTCCCAAATCCATTCTGTTCCTATCAGCCCTTGCAGAGATTTTAGTTGATCAAAAAGCATATATCAATAATTTATGAAGTTTGTTTCTTAGAATTCTTTTTTCTTCTTTTGGTAACATGATCTGCCTGGTGATGGCCCTGAAGGAAAGCATAAAGTGTGGTTGTACTGTCTTGCAAGTTTTACTTGAGCTTATACTGTATATTGGGCAATAGTTTGCAAAAGGAAAAGGCTGCAGTTATCTAACTAAGGGTATTTTCAGTACAATTTACATAAATCAGCTTTACAGGCCTCACTCATTATTATTTTTTCCCTTCAGTAGACAATTACAGGTATAGAGAGGTGAAGGATTCCCAAATTACCATGTTTCACCTTCTTGAAGATTTAAAAGACTTCATATTGTTTAAAACACTGGAAACCTTAGCTATTCAAACATTAACTAAAAATTTTGTTCACAAAGAATTTTTATAATTAAAGTTGTTATGTCTAGTCAGTTGGTTAAGTTGCTTTGCTTCAATGCTGATTTACTTGGATGAATTGTGTTTCCAAACCTTAAATAGCAAGAGGCAAACCCACAGCTGCACGACATTTTTTTCTTACTATAAATATCCACTGAATTTTCTTTTTGGTCTTTAATTAAGCCGACAGGTTTGTTACTTCAATTTAGAATAATTGATGATAATGACGAAAACATCATTTTCATAAATGTTTAAAAAAAAAAAAAAAGTTATCCATTACAACTTTCTGTTCCGAACTGCAACGGTAAAGTTTTGCCTGCATGAAGATGCAAGGCTGCGGGAGATACCTGTAAGCCCCGTCCTGATGTCAGAGACACCTTCAGCACAGCTCCTGGCTCCGCGGACGCCCCGGACGCGTCCCGCAGCCCCGGGCGCGGCGGGCCTCGGGGGACACCTGCTGGTGCCCGTGCCGCAGTGCACCGGCTCCTCCCCGGCCAGCCTCCGGACGCCCCTTGGATCGGCGTGAGGAGGAACTGCTGGTGCTCCTTCGGAATGAGAACTCATCAAGCGCTCGGGTGTGTCCGAGCAAAGCTTTAAGTCAGCCCTAAAACTCTGCGCTGTGCAATTCTGTCTCAGAGAAAAAGGACAGGCATGTACATGTCCTTGAATTTACTGGGAAAAGGACAGCACTTGTTCCTATTGCTTATTAAGAGGTACACCGATATAATTTACTTATGAAATAAGCTCTGCAGAGCACGGTGTTAAAACATGTAGGGAATGTGGGCAGTAGTCCGAGTTATCAGTTCCTAAAAACACCTGGACAGACAGATGTGGGTGTGTGAATGAAACAACCTGCTCTCTTTATCCTTCCAGTGGACAGCTGCTCTGAGGAGATTGTTTTGAGATTTTTCTATAATGTTCATCACGGTATTATGTGGGTACTTCACTAACTTTGTTTTCTCTCAAGAGCAGAGGGAGTAGGGTTCTATAATATCCATTTCTCTGCAAGGGAAATGAGATGTAGGAAGTTCAGTGTCAAAAGCATCCTGTACTGTTGATTGCCCGCTTCTGAGATAGAATTACAGAATTGTTTATGTTGGAAAAGATCTGTAAGACAATTGACTCCAACCATTCCCCCAGCATTGCTAAACCACTAAACCATGTCCCCAAGTGCCACATTCACACATCTTTTAAATCCCCCAGGGGATGGTTACTACACCTCTATCCATGGCAGCCTGTTCCAGTGCTTGACAACCCTCTCCCTGCAGAAATTTTCCCTGACATCCAATCTAAGCCTCCCCTGGTGAAACCTGAGGTTTTTTGTCTGGTTCTGTCACTCGTTACTTGAAAGAAGAGACTGAGTGCCTAGAGAATGCTTTCTCAGACCATTTGGCATTGCACATAATTTAGTTATGCTCAAATCACAGTTCTCACTGTATTCAGCTGTAGTTATAAATGCTTGAGACTTCTGTATTCAGACCCTGGGCCTCAGTTTGTTATTCAGGGGGAAAAAAAAGAAAACATATCTGAAGTATTATGGCATAACTGAATTGTGAACTGTATGCTGCCAGCTGGGCAGAATGCCAATTAGAAATACTTGATGCTTTAATGATAGACAGTCCATTCTCTTCCTGTAACTTCCTGCTTGGATTTCTGCCCAAGTCGAGGGAACTTGGTGACCTGAGACCTAGTGCCTTATGTCACTCTCAGTATGTGACTGTGAGGCTGCTTCAAGGCAATTTTGTTGTGTCTGTAGTCCAAGTGGAGTGGATCAGATCTTCTTATTTTAGGCCTAGAATGCTGTCCACTTGGTATGTAGTGCCCCATTTACATCTTTTTCCATAGGTAGTTTCCAGTTAAAGCTTTTCATTTGTTGATTGTCATGTAGGAGACTGTGAGTTGACTAATCATCAGCCATTTGCCTCACAGATGAAAGAAAATCAAGTAGAGGTAGTTTGCACTAAGGGATTAAAATGCTTCTGTTTAGTACACTAGATGCTGTGCATTTCTGAAATCATATGGAAACATACCTATAATCTAAAATTTTCACATCTAATTTTGCATAGTGCACCACAGTGATGTCCCTTCCAGCTCCCTTTCTAAGCATGCAATGGTTTTGTGGCCTTTGATCCACTGTACCATAGTTTTAGGTGGGTATTTTGTGGCTTACTGTAGGGGCCCCGAGTGTATGGTCCTGTGATGCCTTCTTGACCCTTTGCCACTGAAGAAATCTTCCATGATTTGATAAGCTAACATTGCATCACTAAGGATGCCACTACCCGGTCTTCACCTGTAACACAGTATATTTAAGAAAAGACCTGGCCATTTGTAGACTATGGTATAATTTCTTGTCAGTGAGTTAGGGCTGGGCTTTGTTTCCAAACATTGTGTTTCATAGCCAACAAGGGATCTCGGATCAGTTTGTCTCAATCCTCCTTGTCACTGGGTTATACTTTTAGGCTCTGTAACATAATGTATTAATGAGTTCCATGACTGAGCTGTACATTCCTTTGATGGGAAAATGTGTAATTGGCTGACATCCAGTTCTTGTGCAAGACTGAGACAAAAATCATTACAAACACATTTTTTCACCCATCATTGATGGAGGTTTTGTAGACTTGCACTTACAGCCAAGCCAAAGAGCCCAGGTAACCCAATCTCCTCTAACTCAATTTCAGGAGACTGGGATCAGGGGGCCAATCAGCCAGTCCTGCCCTAGACACAAACGAGGAGCCCGCTGGCTGCCGGCTGCAAATAGTTGGCACATCCGTCCCCCAGCGCAGCGGTGCATCTCCGGAGGACAGGTGCCCGTGGTACGTGTGTTGACAGAGCACTGCTCCGCCCGCCGGGGCACGTCCACCCGGGCTGTGCCACCGGCGGGGCTGCACCGCGCAGCCACCGCACCTGGGATCCGTCCCTAACCCACCCGGGCATGGCCGGCGGCCCCGAGCCGCGGTAGTGCCGGGAAGTGGCCCGGCCGACCCGCTACGGACCCCGGCCCGCAGCCCGCGGCTGGGCAACGCGGGAGCCCCGGCACGGGCGAGCAGCAGCCCGGCGGACGCGGGCC
>VXAC01001621.1:541703-652960 GCA_013399225.1 Rhipidura dahli
CCATTAAGGTGTTTTGTTTAGGTCTTTATCCTCTTGTACTGTTTTGTCTTGACACTGAGTGCTGTCCTCACACCCTGAGCTCCAGCCCAGTTCACATCATTGCTGGCTTATTGCACAAGGAGTTGCCTGTTCTCACTGGTTTCTAGCTGCAATGTTGTAAATAAGGATGCTTGGTTTTTATTTATTCTTCAACATGGCAATATCCAAGATGTCTCTTAGAATGGTGGTGAAAAGACACGGGAGGGGGCTGATCCAAAGATGAGGTACCAAATTCAGTGGTGAGTTACTGGTTCTGGAGGAAGCTCCAGTGTCTGTGGTATTTGCACAGAGCTGCAGCAATGCCAGAATCCTTCTACCAGAACCTTGTTGCAAGACTAAGGCAGCCCCTTGAGGAAAAGGTGGGAGGCACAGTGTAAGAAAATGTGGTAAAAGATATTAAAGTATGGAGAAGGTACAGTGGAAAGAAAAAATGCTAATGTGACCCATTTAGAGGAAGAAGAATAAAGTAGGTTAAGTAAGTAAATAAAAGCAGAAAGCTCACAGCAGTGGCTCAATATCAGACCAACCAGTGCAATTTCTGTACTCCCAAGTAAAGGTGGGGAATCAGGTGGGGAAAACAGTTTGTGGGAGTTCAGGTAACATTTCTGCATACATCCATATGTTTAGTTAGACTTCCTCACAGACGTTGAAGGTTTGTACCATTGAAAACCTTGCCTTTGGTGGCAGGATGCTGACAACTTCCTTTTCCACGTGCTCCTCTTGCTTGTTTGGGAGGTGGAAGTAGGAAAAAAATCCCAGAGAGGAGTGGTGCTTAAAAAATTGTTAAACATGGATCCATTTGGAGAATTTTTTTCATTTATATATATTTATTTATGTTTAGACTGGATCTATGTGACTACAGTGGTTTATGTATAATTACAGCCTACTTCATTGTGTTACCAGCAGTTGTGGCCAGCCATGCCCCAAGGGTGGAACTGGCACACACTCCCCCTGAGCACCTCGCTGGTCCCCTTGCTGGACAGGACAGCTTCTTCTTTAGTGCTTTGCCTAGAGCAGGGCTTCTGAAATGGCACCAGGTGAAGTGTGTAGAGGACATAATTCAGTGTGGCAAAAATGGAGGGGGAGAACCCCAGCCAGCTCTACTGCGAGCAGATCTTATAGGAAAGTCTTGAGTAGTTGTATAAAACCATTGATTAGCATACATAGTAATTTTCTTCCAGTTTTTACCATCTTGTGGTGAAGTGTGTATTTAAAAAGGCTCCCTTTTTTTATTACAGTCTTCTAGTTCTTGTTTTGGAATTGCAAAGTGAGGCCCTTCTGAACCAAAATAACTTTCAGAAACAGCTTTTCAAAGTACGAAAGCTTTCAGGAGGCCAGCATCGGACTGGTTAAGGAAAGATAAGATCTGGATGCAGTAATCTGCTGTGTGTTGTACCCAGTTATGTAGGTGGTACATGTATTTGCATTAATACACTTACTACATTGGAAGTGCTCAATTTAGGAAGTATTAACTGGTACATACTATCTCTTGTTTTGGGCATCTGCCCTTCAGTGCTCAAATATGTTCAAACCAGAGCGTGTGCCTGCACATGAAAACAGAATCAATGCAAGCTGAGTGCTTGGCCTTATTTCTTGTTTCCTGGCTTAAAAGGAGGGCCCTTCACACTCACAGAGATCAGAAAAAGAAAAATGGATTATTTTTAAACAAAGACGTGGTTTGAAGTTGTTAAAACAGCAACAGAAGATTCGTGTTAAGAAAAAAAGTAATTCTATTTTCCACATTTTTCTCGACTTCTTGGCACAAACCAGAGGTGACCAGGGACGTGTGATCTTGCGGGTACCCAAGAGAGACTCCTAAAAATTGCACTTTATTGCACTCATCCCGTTAGTGAAGCTGTGCTTACAGTAGGTTTGAGTAGTAGTGCTCAGGAAAACAGGCCTCTGGTGACTTAGGGTGTCCTCTTCACAGTGGCAGACTGCTTTCATTCATTTTTTTGAATTTCCTTTTCATGCTGCTTAGAGACTTTTGTTGTTGCACTTGGCTTTAAGATGAAGAGCCAGTTTACAAAGGTTGATTAGGTGCCTGTTATGTTCCAGACACAAGTACAACCCTAAATATGCAGCTTAATATATGCAGACTCTCTAGGCTTCCCAGACACATGTTACTCTGTGCATTAATGTGAGGATTTTAGTTGTTTTCTAAAGCTGATGGCCAGCTTAAGCTTTCTGTTGGTTTCCTTGAGCTTAAGCTGCTTTATTATTTTGCATGATTTTCAGTAAGAAAGCAAATGGAAGAATCAGTGAGGTGGTGACTGGCCTGAGAAGAACTAAGGGGCATATTTTAGAGGCTGCAGTCATGGTTTGAGTACAACTGTTTAATTAACTGTACAGGCATGCATGTTGCAAGTATGTGCCTCCTACTGTGAATTTATTGCATGTGCTTGGTAAGCAACTTTCAAATACTTCTGATTGTAGTGTTTGAAAAATTGCTTTTAATTCAGAAAAGAGCCTAGTTTGTGCCAAGATGTTTTCTTACTTTGAGGCTTTTGATGCTTGCCTGCTTTAAAAAAATGCACACAATAAAAAGTGTTTTAAGTGTGGCTGCAAAAAATCCTGCTTCTCTACTTCTTGCTTTATCCATTCTGCTCTGCCCCTCCTCCCAAGCAGAAGAGGCTCAAACCAAACTTATTGTTGAATTCACCTTTGGAACTGCAGGTTTTAAGCTTTTAAACTGTCCACTTCGATGACACATTAAGAAATGTTCGTGTGAAGGACTGAATTGGAAATGTAGAGGGTATTCTGTTTGGTTCTTTAACAGTGATGGGTCAGTTTCACAATTCTGTAATTCATGGACAAGAACCTCTTTTAAAGGCTGTGGTGTTTTTAAAATTTTATTTCCTTTTACTCACAGAGACTGCCCTTGAAGATTTATAGAGACTTCTTGTTTGGCCTGGCTTAATGGTGGCAATCTCAATGGAGCCTTGATCGGTTTTACGCTAGTAACAACAGCAACAGTAATAATATCTCATAGATAAAACATCAGTATTATCTATACAGCCTGTCAGTTGTGTGTGCACTAGTGCTGTCTGTTCCTGCTGCAGGAGGTTTTACCTGTCCTTGTGGCTTTAGAGCTAAGGATGGAGGTTAGGATATGCAGTGTAGCAATTGCTGCCCTTTCCTTAGGCACACTGGGTTTTCTCCTATTTTCCTAAAGGGTGTGTATGATACAACAGGGAAAGGTGCTGGTTATCACTGCAGTACTGTATTTTAATAGGGTCCAGCATACTTTCTCATACCCAATTTGTATTTATTTAGATGCCTTTTAGAGCAGATGCTGTATTGCCTGCTGTGAGGATAAAGAGTAGATGAACACTTTAGGGTCTGGATGCCAAGCTGGCAGATATCCTGGATGATGTGTAGTAGGGCTGGGAGCAAGAAATGAACTCTTGAAACAGTGCCAAGAGATGCTGCTGAGTTCAGTATTTAAGAGGAGCCAAGGTCTGGAGACCTCTTTTTGCTCAGAGACAAGGTATCCCCAGTCTGGTAGCCAGCAGTGTTTTGCCTCCTTAAAAGATACTATCTTTTGCATCCCAAAACTGTATCTGAAGAAAAGACATTGTGGACTAATTAATGCAAAAGAACTTCCAAGGTATGATCATATTTCAGTTTTCCACTGTTTTATTTGAGAAAGCTGCTCTGCTAGAGTTCCCCCTGCCCCCATTCATAACTGCCAGGGATAGTCTTTTTGGGTTTGGATACAGGGAATTGACAGTTTTTTACAGTGAAGTAACAGGGTTGTAGTTGCAAATTGGGAGAAATTTCTCACACCAGAGCTGAATCTCCTCAAATAACAAAAGTCAAATGAAGTGGTCTGCTCTCCTGTTGTCTACCACTCTTGTTATCTTCAGGCAGCTGTGGGAAGGTGATTTGAAATCTTTCTGGACAGCTTTAGTATTAAACATAGATCTCTGATGTGGAATAGTCAGCCAAAATGTATGCACACATCTGTGTGTGAGGTATGCAGTATGAACAGAATCTCTGTTCCCGAAGTCTGTGTTAAGTGTTTGTCTCAAGGGCTTGGATAGGAACTTTCCTGGAGCCCAGAGACATCCCAGCCTTGGAATTTGTATGGGAAGAAGCTACTGTCCTTCTCAGTGAAAGGGCTGAAGTGTCCTGAAAGAGTTAAGCTCTACTTAGCTCACTCGTAAGGTATTTAATACCCTTATTAAACTCAACTGCTGGTTCACTTTTTTTTCCTCTTCTTATGTTGAATAAAATTTCTTGAAGAGCTGAGCCTCTGCCTCTCAGATCAGAGGCTCACATGTTGAAGCTGGCAGTGCTAGAGGCTAGTTCCTATCTGTGTGACAGCATTTTTAATTTAACAGGACCGGCTTTGATGTTCTTGAATATTTATAGGCAGCTTCAGATCACTCTAGTATGTATTCTTTTTAACTGGAGCAGAAGTTCTTCCTCACACAACAAAATTTCTTTCCCTCTGTTTACTCTTTGGTCTCTTTTGGATTTGTAGCCATCAGAGTGGTTTTATGTTACAGAAATATTACTTAAATACTTACAGGAGGAACCACTTGATTTCCTTTCTAGCTCCTGCAGCTTGGGGGTAGTCCAGTAACTGGGTCTTAGCTCCTTGTTTGAGCCTTGCTATAGACACATTGTAAAAGAAATAGATGCAGTAAAATAGAATTTGAGCAACACCCAATTAGGGTAAATCCTTCTCCACTATCTCTGTAAACTCAGGTGGTCTGCAGTGGGGCAGACCTCAAGTGCCCTCAGGAATCATGGAAGTGTTTGTCACAGATTGTAAGGATGGAGCAGCTTTGTGGTTTGAAGAGGAACTGAAAATTTAGGATTTGGCCCTCACTAGGAGCTGATCAGAAATTATGGGAAAAAGTTTTAGAAGGAAATTGCCACTTGGATCGTTTAACTTGAATGAAACTTTGACCAGACTTGGGCAGGAGTCTTAAAAAAGGTATCTGATGGGTGGGTGAGCTGTCAGTCAGGTTTTAACCCATCTCAGGCTTCTTTGCCTCAGCGACCTCCCTGTTCCACTGGCCCCCAGGCAGTGGCCTGCTCAGAGCTGGCACTGTGCTTTTAGAAACAGAGGTGTGGGAGGTTTGGCCCTTAAAATGCCACTGGCTTTGGTGTCTTAGGCCTCATTGTGATTGGAAACTTTACCTGGATTTTGCCACAGGAGGCATCGTGGATGTCATAAGAAAGTGTTCCCTCAGCTTTTGCTGTGGGCTTCTCTTTTCCTCCTCCTTCTCCTGCCATGCTTCCCTTCTGCTTTATCCTCTCAGCCCTGGGCTGTGGATGTCATGTGGACTCCCTTATTAGTGATGTCCTGACCCACAGAAACTTTGCTGTGGCCACCTGGGACATCAAAGCAATGGCATTTTTTTCCTGGAACTTCTCCATGTGGATGCTGGTAGTTCAGGCAGATTCGTGTATCCTTCTCCTCTGCACTCACTGCTTTTTGTGAAGTTCTGTACACTTTGTGTTGCATGATGGAACTTGGAACACCATTATTGAATTAGCAGATTTTTCGTGTGTTATTTTTAACGGTTTCACTTTGTAAAAAAATTTTGCCTTTTGGTGATGATAATTTGTTTTAATGCACAACCATACCTAAACCTACAGAGGAAAAGGTTTGTGGGTTTAGATATTTTTGCTGTAGATGCACTTCTCAGTTGGTACAGCCTTTTGTAGTTCAGCAAGTGAAATCAGTATCACTGCCTAGGTAGATAAATAGCACTGGATTTCAGCCCTAGGAGAAAGTGCTTGCTTGTCTGTTTGACATGAGTAGTTTGTTCAAAGAGTGAGGCTTCTCTTACTATAGAAGTTCAGCAGGGAAATAGAGACCTGTAACTTACTAATGTAGCAGTGAGAATTTCTAAAATACACCAGTAAACAGACCTTTATAATATACCAAACTAGAGAAAGACCTTGATACTGCTTTTTGCAGAAGAAGAAAAAAACCCTGCCTGTAGCATCTAAACATTGTATTTTCACAGTTAATTTTAGGGGAAGACCTATTTAGAAAGTGGAGCAGCTGCGTGGTATCTTCAGGGGTTGTGTGTTCATGTACCTCCTGTTAATGCTGATGTGACATCATTGCCTGGAATCTGTGGCTGCTGGATTGCCATTTCAGTGCTTGTGTCTAGGGGACAGGTGGATGTGATGGTGACTTCATTTTCCTTTAGTTCCTTCCTCCAAACTGTTGTTAACAAAGGTAGTTTTCCTTCTCCCTACATACCCTGAAATATCCTTGTGAGACAGGAAAATTTATCAAGTGTGGAAATACTCAGTGCTTCTGCCTCTGGGAAGGATTTCTCCAACAACAGATTGTGCTAGGGGAGGTTTAGATTAGATACTAAGAAAAACAATTTCACATGGAAGGTTGTAAAGCGTTGGAAGAGACTGCCCAGTGAAAGTGGTGGTGTCACTGTCTCTGGAAGTGTTCAAAAACGTTTGGACATGGCCTTTGAGGCCATGGTTTAGTGATTAACATGGTGGCTTGGGTTAGCAATTGGACTTGATCTTGATTCTGTGATTCCCTCTATGACTTTTGTCTTAGTAGGGGCTAATAGACAATAGCATATATCTAGTTAAGTGTTATTGCAATGAGAATTTTCACAAATGAAATTATTTTGCCATCTAAGTTGCACTTGGTGTCTTAAAATTCAAATTGGTGTCACTGGGAAAATATTTGCTTCCTGTGTAAGCAATAAAACAGGCTGGGTGGTAAGGATATTGCTAGTGAATAACCTTGTAGATAAAGATACTTGTCAGGCTACGTAGCACTACTTGGGAAGCTGAATTATATATATATATATTTAGCAGTTGTGCTATCCACGTATTGCTGAATGTTGAAATCTTGTCATTATAAACATATTCCAGATAAAATGGGCTCTTCAGTCTTTAAAACAGAATACAGAAACTGTGATGCAATCTGTTCTTAAGACAGCAGAATTCTGACCTAGGTTAGGACTAGTTCAGGTAGGAATGACTGAGAAAAGTAGTAGGGGGAAAATTGTAGGGCAGGGAACTTGACTTTTTTTATGGCATTCTTGCCAGAAAAAAATCCTTGGAACAAGAAACAAGAGATGCTCAGAAGAACGAGAGAAGTTGAACAAGCCTTAGAAGAAGGTCGTCCTAAAGCAGTTGCTGGGGTATAGCAAACTGTAAACACTGCCCAGCTGGAGAATATCCTTTAGCACTTTCTCTGCCTTCAGAGGCATGGTGGTTATGGCTACTCTGCTTTAAGGAACGGTTCATGAACTGTATGATAGAGGAATTTAATCATTGTATCAGTATGATAATGTGGCATATCCGTGCCCAACTGCAGGGCTCCTTTTCTCAGCACAGAATAGCATTTCTTAGTCTGAAAGAGAATCTCTAAGTGAATTCACAGATTTTTGCTGTTCGTGTTATAAGGAATTAGCATTAAAAACTGTGCCTCTGGAAGGAGGAGTTGGTTTTATTTACCTTTTCAAGCTGAGACAGCTGCTAGAAGAATATAATTTTAAAAAAAACCCCAATATCTATCTAGACATAAGGCAACTTACATTGACATTAAAAATGCGTTTATTTTTTAGAGTAATTCCATTTTCAGTGCTTCTCCTTCAGCCTAATCTTGAAAATACAGAGTGCCTTTATAAGTGTGCAGTTAATTTTTAAAGCAATTAAGATTGTGCTGTTTGGCTGGGACTTTATGGGTGCCTGTGGTTTTTGGTGTGGTTTGGTTTTTTTACTGTCCATTTAGAAACCTGTCAATGAAATGTCCTTGCAGATGCTGAGGGGTGACTGCTAGCAGTGAATGAAGCGAATTATTGGAAGCATGAGCCAAATGGGTTAGAACAAAACATATGCTCTGCTTTGCAACAGGTGAGCATATGCTGCCTAACAGAAATGCTAGAAAAGATTGCTTTGAAGTCATGCATGTTTTAGGAAAATACTTCTGTCTTCTGATGTTGGCTTGTTCCTGTCTCTCGTTAGCTGGTGGGGAATTGAACTCTAATGTTAAGACTCCAGGATCATATTTCTAGTACTGAGGCAGGTACTGGATTATTCAGTGGGTGAATAAACTTCATTCACGGTGTTTAAAAATTGGCAGCTAATCCTGGCAGAGCAGCAGGTCTCCCCTGCTGTCCTACAGGTTGCTTTTCCAAACCCACGTTGTTGCTTTCTGGGGTGGATGGAGAGGAGGTGGGGAGCAGCTTTCTGAAAGGGCTCTGTTGCTGGTTAACTCCTGAGATGTGTTGTTTCTGGGGCTGGCAGCATGGTTACAGGAGCCCTGCTGGACAAGCAGTGACTGATGTTAAATCTGGATGGGTGAACAAGGGAGAAAAAAAACCTATTTTTGACCTTTGATTTCTTTCCTGATGCTTTTTTCTTGCCTTTGAATTCTCACTTTCTGATTCCTTCTAGTTCCTGTGTGAATTCTCAGGGCACTACCAGGGACACACACAACTGTTTCTGAACTTCAAGATGAAAATGATCTGCAAGAAAATTAATAACAAGTTCATGATCCTAACGTTTCAGCCTCTCACTTCTATAATGATTAAGACAGGAAAAATAATAATTACCTCTAACTAATTCAGAGTTAATCTTTGTGTAGCTGAATTTCTTGTCTCATTTATCTTTGAGAGCAGAAAAGGAAGTTTGTTTCAAAATGTGATTGTTGTAGCCCTCCAGTTGGAGATACTTGATAAAAGCTCTTTGCCTTTGTTATATCTAGCCACAAATGTGCAGTAAAAGGGAATTAAATTTAAAAAAAGTAGAATTTCTTAAATGTGATGCTCCTTAAGTATTACTTTTAGTATGCCTTATCTTTGGTCCCTTGACATGGACCACGTCTCAAAGGACACCGAAGGGAAATGCTAAGGTGGTGTAGAATCTTGGAATTCCCAGCCCAGCCCTGCAGGGTCTGTTAAAATAATCACCAGTGCCTGAGTCATGGTTATCCTTCAGGACAATTTTATAGGTGGCACTATTTCTGTCATGTTCTGATATTTCATGATGAAATTACTTACAGATGGTTTGCAGGCAGAGAAAGTAGGGTTGGTGTTTTTTATCTCAAGAGACCTTACCTTTCTTGAATAAAGCTAATTAGTAGTGCTTTGGAAATCAGTTCTGTACCCTTGTTAGTGTCAAAATCAGGGATTCAACAGAGAGAATTAAAGTGCAAATAAGCAGATCCAAAAGTTGGCTATTCAGATACGGATCTCAAAGTTCCAGCAGGATTTACTTTTGTTTTGCTCTACTATTGACCAAAAGATGGGTCATGCATAAATAGTTGCATCAGTGTGCTAGTCTGTTAGGTTAATATACTACTTTTGTAGTCCATATAACAGAAAATTTGTCATCAACTTCATTTTATGGTACATTTTGTGATAAGAAGTGTTTGCCAACCACCTTTCCCCAGCCAACCTGCCCAAAGCCAAATCAAGTTTCTGAAACTGTAGTGTGAGATTGTAAGCTGCTGGCTGCATTGATTGAAGATGTTTTTAGACTGAAAATGAGAAAGGCAGAGCTTCATTTTCCGTCAATTAAATATTAGATCAGTCACTTAATTTTCAAAATATGATTTAATGACTTTTTTGGGCCTGACACATCCCCTTGCATCAATCACTTGTGTAAAAATGTTAATATAAAGTTAATACTGTTAGAGTTAATAAAGTTACTTCCAGGTAATGGTGATCTGTTATCAAATATTTTGGATTCTGTCCAGTCTTCCAGTTCAGCACTGGTAAGGACTGGGCATGACAATCGATCTTGAGCACAGTATTGGACATTCAGCCACAGGCACTGCTGCATGGCATCCAAATTCCCTGTGACACACTTTCCCTTGGAGCTGTCAATTGCAGCACCAAAGTTTTGCAAACAGCCACAGCTGTGTTTTCACGGTACAGCTCAACTGAGTTCTCTGCTTTATCTGTGAGAAACCTGCTGCTGTGATTTGCCCAAGCCGTTTCCATAGTATTTGGAAAAAAGAATTGAAATTTTGGGTCTCCTGTCTGTAGAGTTTGTGCTGACTCTTCAGGCTCTGCTGGTGAGCAAGTGGTGCAGCTGTTGCAAAGATTAGCCAGTGGTAGTGAGGTAATGCAGCACCTAGAACGTTGATTATTTTGAGTGGGAATTCAAAAACCTGAATATGTAGAACTGGCTATTACTTCTCTATATTCTGGTGTGAGTTGCTTACCCACATTTTGTAGAGATGTTCAGTGAAGGAGCTATTCAGGCAGCCATATAAATCATATATATTAGGGAAGCTTTTTAGCCAGTTTCAGGTTTGCAAAGAATTGTTTGACATATAACTTCAACTTGCATTCAAGTAAGTAGTTCTTATAGGCAGTAACCTCTCTAATTTTTTAACCCTCACTCTGTTTGTCTGTCCATCTTGTGTACTGAGATAGATCTTGTAGAAAACTATCATCGTGAAATCAACAACTTTATCACGTTAAATGCTCACAGAGTCATAATTTTACAGGTTTTCTTCAGTTCTGACCGTTCTTAACTTTGAAACTGTAATTCTGATGCCATAGAGAGGTAAGAAGAGGCAGCTCATGGGCTGGATGTTACAGATTCCTAAGAGTTTCAGGAGAAGAACTCGAGACTGTTCCTCCATTCAGCAAAATCAAGTGAGGCAAAAGCACTTGGCTGTACTTCATTTCCTTGCACATCCACAGTATGTGTTTAACACACACACCCCCCAGTTTTATTGCTTGTGTTTTCCACACATGCACCCCTGACTTTCCTAATGGTAATTCTGTCCTGCTCTGTGAGCTTTGGGACCAGCTTGAAATAAGTGAGACTGCTGAAAAGAAGGGAGAAGAAAAGAGAAATTTTAATGCCGCTAGGCAGAAGGCAGTGTGGGAATGCAGCTATTTACTGTGTCAGATTCCAAATCCTTTTTACTAAAACTGTCATAGTACATTCTGAATAAATAGCATTCAGTCTGGAGGATGATAAGAAATGAAGTGCTGCAGCAGGCACTGTTCATTTTATCCTTAAGAGGAAGGGGCTTACCTTTATATACCTGCAGCACTCCAAATAAACCCCTTCTCCATTCTGCAGATGCAGGATAACATCTGACAAAGCAAGGAGGAGTTGAATGGATCTGAGCTTTCATTCTCTGTGTTGGTAACAGAGGTAGCAGCTAGCTGTATGAGAGAAAAAAATATTTGGAACTAAAATGTCCAAACTAAAAATGCAGCAATATCTTATCCTGTGTTCTAATCTGGATGAAGGTTTTGGCAGCATATCTACTGGGCTTTTGAGTGTTTTGAATACAGATGTGCCTTAGTACAGAAGATGCAGCTTGAGTGTAGCCTTGTACAAATACAAGTCGGACAAGCTTCAATATAAAAAATAAAGTGTAGACTAAAAGCATAACTAGAAAAATGGCATGGACAGCCTCACTGTAAGCAAGAGTCTTGTGTTTAATTAGTAGGCAACCTCTGTTTTTTAATACCCAAGCAAAAAGAAGCTTGGATACAGTAAATCCCAGTGGGTTTTGCAGATTCTGTAATTGAAATATATGAGTACATATGCTTGAGTATATATGCTGATGTCAGACAAAATGAAGGGGTTTGTTTGAGATCAAAGTTCACCCATCTTCTGTTAATGTAAAGATGAGTACCTTTCCCTGGATCTCTGTGTCAATGAAAGGTGGGTTATAAGTGTTTGTATACAACTGTGAACCATCTGGGCCTGAAACAAAATTGGGACCCTGGGGAACAGGAGGGGAGTGGTGGGCAGTGGTCCACTCATGCTCCAAATGGTAGGGAGATAACTGCTGAGCGTGGAAACGCAAACTTCATGAGGAACTTTGGAACAAAAGTAATTAAATTGGTCCCCTTTTTTTCAGTTTAAGAACGGCATCATTTACTGTCTACCTTTACAGTTGTCTCTTCAGCATAAAGAGATATTTCCACCCAAACAACCAGACTATTTTCATATTTTCTGAAAAAATTTATTTGAGGTTTCATTTATGAGGAAGCCTGTGCTCCAGCTTGTCACTGCTGTGAGAATGGGTGGGAGGCCAAGGGAAGCATTTAGTTTACTGGAGTTAGCTGGATTTGTGGGATCCTTTGGACTGATTTCAGAAGGTATTTAGATAGTTATAGCTGACTTGACGTTCTTGAGGAGAAATGATGTCTTCTAGCTGTTTAAACAAAAATGTAATGTGTTATAAAAAGTACCTGTGTGATGTGATGAAAAAATCTTTACTTTGAGGATAGTGAGGCACTGGTACAGGTTGCCCAGAGAAGCTTGGAGCAACCTGGTATAGTGGAAGGTGTCCTGACTATGGCAGGGGATTGGAATGAGATGAGCTTTCAATTCCCTTCCAAACCAAACCATTCAGTGATTCTATGGCTCTCACAAATTCATGAGTTCCAGTTTTGCTGGCCTCTTTCTCCCCTCCAAAACAAGAGGGAGTGGAAATGGGCAGGTGACTATTGGCAGGTTACTTTTTAGTTAAGTCATGAACACAACAGACTAAGTGTTTAGGCTCCTGGTAAATTTTATTTCTTTACACAGACATCCCTTGCTGAGGGTAGGGGTTGTTGGGTACTTAAGAGTTAAATAATCTTGCTTTGGAAGCAGCTGAACAGTTTACACTCCTTGCTGGGCTGTACAAAAATACTTCTCCTTTGAAGTACTAGGAGGAGCGGCTGAGGGTAAAACCTGGAATGGGGTTGTAGCTAGCAGTTTGCAGTGGGCTTAGCTCAGAGCACGCAGCTGCCTGCAAATGCAGTGTGAGATGGCAGAGAAGGTCAGGGTTTCTTTCAGTCTTGCCATCACTGTCTCAGTGTGAAGGCTTTCTTTCTGAAATTCTTCAAATGCTATCTGGTTCTTTTAAATTTTTGGATTAGGGCAGATTGCAAGAAGTAAAGATTAAAAATATCCTTTCCCATAAAGGCATGAGAAATACAGGGGTCCTGTTGGGAGTTTGTTCGCTGCTTCTGATGTGATCTGGTGGTGAAGTACACACTGCTGCTGTCTGGGATGAGAAAGATTCACCTCTGCCGAGTGGTGTAAAGCAGGTTGAACTCTTGTCTGGAAAGCACTTTCAGAAGTTGCCTAGAACCTGTGAAATCTCAGGCCTGATGTTACACCTCAGACAAGCTGAGCTGGAAGTGTAGCAAGAGCCGGCAGGAGAATGAATGTAGCGGCACTTGCCCCAAATGGAGGAACCCAAAACATGGTGTTTGTAAGAGAAGCCACTGGGTTAATAGTGCTGTGCAGTGGGAAGCTGTGTGTATCCTCTGCTGTGTGCAGCTTGCTGCAGAACTGTGCAGGGCACTGCTGGATGCTGCTTCTGGTGAGCAAACCTTGCCATGGGCAAAACCTGAAGCAGACCAGGTCTGATACACATGGTGTCTCCTGCCAGGACCTGTAGTGGAACTAGACAGACTGAAGTTGCTCCTTGATTTTCTAGGGTAACACTTTGTCTCTTGGATTAATAATTTCTTGTCAATATTTGCATTTTTTGGGAGATGCCATTATATGAAACTGAGGAGAACAAATTTTGTTCTAGCCATGCCACTAAAGGGACAATCAAAATCAGTTTACCCATCAGCTGATGAAGGGTCACATTAAAATAGCTGGCTATATCTGTTGAAGAGATGATGGTAGTAGTGCTGTAGGTCAGATCTCCATATTTCAAATTAGAGTTCTCTTTAACAAGAAGGAGAAGAAGAAGAAGCATGTCCTTTCATCTTTACTCATTTAAGAACCTGACACTTGGCTGTTGGTAGGATCTGTTTGCTCACTCTTTAGCTTTCTACCTCTTGACTTTTTTTTTTTTAAACCAAAAATGTATCAACAATTCAGCTGCTAAAATAGGCAGCGTTTTCCTCTAGGGTTTCTGCTGCTCCTTTGCATGGCTGAAACACTAACCATAAGTTGTGCCGGGCATCTATTCTTTAAGAGGAGTGAAAATGCAGCCGCTCACAGGAGGGCACAGGCAGCCTGCCCACATGTTGTTGCAGTGGCGTGTGTGCAGACCGTGTGCTTTGTGTGTCTGCTGCTCTGGGATCACAGGGCGCACATGCCGGCTCAGTGTGTTCACAAAGCTGCTCTTGGACAGGAATGGGTGCTGCTGTCTTTTCCAAAACTGTGCAGGCAAAGCAGATATTATCAGGGCTGGCCCTGGGGCATAAAATAGAAAGATCAAAGGAAGTGGCAGCAGCACACAGAGGCTCTTCAAAGCCTGAGTAAGGGAGGATTGATAGAGAAAAGGAGAATGCTCTTGCTGATGTAATCACAGCCTGTGAGACAGGTTGGTTTTTTTTTTTTTTCTTTTTCTTAATTTAAACAAAGGCACAAAGACAGTCCTTGTTTGTTTAGAGAGGTGAAGCATGTGCCACAGAGATAGAGCAGGGATACCTCAGTATATAGAGGGTTTTCATGAATAGCATGGAGTTCAAACATTTTGAAGTGACTGCAAAGTTGCAATTTTTTGTGTTTTACTTTGCACAACTTTTGCATGTTGTATTCTCTCACTTGTGGTGTCCATGTGGAATGAAGGAGGAAAATGGCAAAGGAAAGAATGCTTGTTTTCAGGCTGCCTTTATTATTAAAATGGAAGCTTATCTTGTTTTCTCTTGAGAATGCTGGTTAAAAAAATTCTGGGATTTGTATGAATAGAAGTTAAGCACGGGCAAGGTAGAGTTGGAGGGGAAGTGATAAGCCAGATCCATTGTCAAGAAACACAGGCTTGTTCAGGCACAAGCTGTGAATGGGAAAGAAACAGTTGTTCTCCCCCTTTATCTGTGTGGAAAGGGGGAAGAAGAGGTGTGACTTTCCTGGAACAGATGTGCAGGGGTGGAGGGAGTTTTCAGTCTTTTTTGTTACAGACCTCACTTTTCTTTATATGCCACAGCTGCAGAAGTGTGTTTCTGAACCTTCATTTTGCTTATAAAGGTCCCACCTTTATAATTCAAAGGGAACCTTGTGAAATTGTGAGATAGAGCATGGTAGTCCAGCTTTTCCACCCAAAGGTGTGTGTATGGTGTACAGCAAATGACCTGAGCTAGCACGGTCTGATATCCAAAAGTTATGTGTGGATGTGACTCAAAGCCTGAATGAGTGAGTATGTATTACCAGAAAGGCAGTGTGTATCAATTAATAGAGTTCCATTGATTTTACACATGTTTGGAGCTCAGGCAGGACAAGCTCTTCTGCTTAGATGGTGAGCAAAGCCTGCATGCATCTCTTGGTATAGACTGGGGGTCCTTGGGAGGGAAAGCCCATCCCTCTGTAAGTCTTTGGGGAGCTGTTAACTCCAAAACTTAAAATCAACTTGACCATTTTGCATTGTTTCATTTATTTTTTTACCTAATGGGATTATCTCAGTCCCAAAATATATTCCAGGATGCCAGAGATCAAAGTGTTTATTTCTGCTGGCAAAATCTACAGCTTTCCTTCCCATGTAGGTCTAAGACCATTTGTAGGGCAGTTCAGATTAGTACACAAAATCGTGGCACTCTGAAGTCTGAAAATCTATCATGAGGGAAAGGTGGCTGCCTGTATTGCTAACGTTAATGCTTTCTTCTGGGGTCAAAGCTACATTTATAATCTGCTGAATCTGTTTATTACCTTCATAAGGCAAGCTGTAAGGTCCCTGCTGAGAAAGGGATTCATCCCCTTTGTTGTGGAGTATGTGGGATGATACTGGCATTCTCGTGTTGCCTCAAGTGGAAATTTCTAAATTTTGCTGGTCAGCATCAGACCTTTTTCTCTTCACCCTCTTGTGTCTCTCTTCTGCCATGCTGCTTCTCCAGATGTGTGTGATTTGATACTTGACACTAATAGAAAGTGCTTCAATACATTAAAAAAACTCTGATTTTGGTTCCTACTTACCAAACCTTCAGGCACCAGGAAATTTGCACATCTTACAGAGCTCTGAGATGGGCTCTGACATGTACTTGTGTTACTGCTGCAGGCACTTTCCCCTCACCATACACAGAGGCTAGAGGAAAATTCTGGGATGGGAATCTTAGCAGTTACCATGGCTTTCTGCTTTAAAATATATTCTTTTTGGAAATCCCATCCACATATGTGAAGGATAGACTGGTCCAGTCTGTTGTAGAAGACAGCAGTTGATCAAGGTTTCTCTGCCTATAGAACAGCATAAATTGGTGGGTTCTGCCATCACTATGGCATCCCCATTCTTTGCTTCTAGTGAGCAGCAGAATAAAAAACAAGAGGTTTCAGCTGACTTCCTGTGTGCTCTAATGAGTTTGTGCAGCCACTTCTGCCAGCAGTACCTGTGGCCTTTCTATTCATGCAACCAAGTGAATTGACACAACTGCCGTGCTAAGTTAACCCAAAAAAGTTCCTGTGCTCCAGTGACTCTCTGGCAGAAGCCAGTAGCAGATACTTGTGAAGGAATGTAAGATTAGAGCAAGCAGATGGTGAGAATTCTGCACTACATGCTTCCAGGCTCTACCAGCTTGTGGCTTAGGTCTTCCCGTGAGGATCAAGTTCTAAAGGAGAGCCCTTGATGGGCTTTTCTGTCGTATTTTTTTTCCAGTCCATTTTTTCATGTGTAGCTTTCTTCTCTAAATTTGAGAGAACACGGGGAAGATCTGTTTTGGTTTTGGGGGTTTGGTTTGCATACTGTGACACTGTACTTTATTTTTGAAGGGCAGTGGAGTCCATGTTGCTGCCTGTAGTGCAGGAGATGTAGACAGCAGTTTTATTGGCATGCCTGACAGGACCCTGCTTAAATTGCTCACTAACAGGTTTGGAGGGAAGACAGCTAAATCTCCAGAATTTTTCTCATTCTCTTACTGTTCAGTGTAAATTCTGTAGAGTGTTTTTGAGCTGCAGGGGGAAAAAAAAACGTTTCCAGGAAGTAATTGTTCTTTCTGTCTCTTCCTAATTCTGTGCAGCAGCTGCCTTGTCTTTAGCTGCTATTAATGGTCAGAGCTTTATGAACAAAGGAGCGTCAGGCTGATGTAACTTCTTCCTCTGTTAGACATTCCCTCTGAAGCCATCTTTTGTCTTGATGGCCCTATTGTAACCATTCATATACTGATGAATGAACAGGAAGCTGATGATGATAGTGAGCAGATGAGTTTGATCATGAACAGGTTTTACTCAGGCCTCCAGCCTGAGGGAATGTATATAGGAACAGAGCTGTAGCACTGTCAGCTGCAATGTCTGATTTGTTCATGCAGATTTTCTTTTGTTTAGGAAACTAGTAAAGGTTATAAATCTAGGAGAAAATGTGCTAACTTTCTTTATCAAACAGCAGTATTACAGGTACAAATTCAGTAATTGTGTCAGTGGTGTCCTGGCTGTATTTTTATTTTTGGGATTGTGATTTCTGTTATGTTTAATTAGAGCTGATAGTCTCTCATTTGTTGTCCTGTTTGTGATAAACCAGGTTCACACCCATCCTAAGGGATCTGGGGAAGATCAGCACCTCAGGTGATTGGTGGGGAGACGGGGGAGACTTCTTCTCCCCAGGTCTTCTTCTACACATTTTAAAGCATCTCCGGTAGGCTGATGACAAAATGTGTCCTTAAAGCCTAACAAGAACAGCATTAGATGTGGCCTTTTTCTTCTGAACTGTGAGAGGATAGCAAGAGGAACTTACCAGATGAAGGACCAGCAAGCATGTGTCCAAATTAGTTTATGAAGTCAGCTACTGAAAGGTGATATGATCTTGCACAGAAAACTTCTGTTAATCTGGGTGACTGTATTAAATCAGCTACTATATTGCTAAAATAATGTATTACCGTGATGATTTGGGGTTCTCTGAAAAAAAAAAAAAAAGAAAAAGACAGTGCTGTCTTGTGTTATTAGGTGCTAGAAGTAAGCCAATAGATGGTAGAGAATTCTTGAGCTAGAATGAGTGTCTCAAGGCTGATGGTGAATACTTGGATGTTGCAATTAGTAGGAAAGGTAAGAGACAAATTATCAGAGAGCAAAGCAGAAGGCTTTGGTGAACACTGTTGGGCTCCAAGAGCTCGAATGTTGCATGCAGGGCATCATAAAACTAGAAGGGGAGACCAGATAAGGGAGCAGGTAGATCACAAGCTCTGGATCAGCTGAGTCATGTAAGAGGGTGATATTCACTGAAAAAGATCTGTATTATATCAGCCTCTTGGAAAAGAGGCTGTTGACAAGAGACTTTGAGTAAAGTCTGATGTAGAGACAGTGATTAAGGAGCAATTAATGGTTACTCCTTGCAACAGGAGGATTATCAGAGCATTCTCAGTGAAATGCACAGAACAGCTTTACAGTCAAGCAAAAGAATGACATTTTAGAAACAGTAGGTTGTGTTTCTTGCCGTAGGATGGTGTAAAAGCCATGAGTCTGTGTGTCATCCCAAAGGAATTAGGTAACAACATGGAACGTAGATGCATTGCTTACTTAAACACAGTATTCTGGGTGAAATCTCAGCTCTGGAAGTTAAACGCAGCCATAATTAAGAGGCTGTATCTAAAGAATAACCATTCCATATTTTTTCTGCTTTTCATATTCTTCAAATTTCTACAGTTAGCAACTGTTGGAGATAGGATACTGTGCTGGTTGGATTTTTGGTCACACCCTGCACGGCTGTTTTTATGACTTGCCCAACACTGCACAGGAATCCTGTGGCAGAGGAAGCAATCCCGTCTGTTGGGAAGCATTCAGCTGCTTTAACCACAACACTGTATTTTCTTTTCTCATCGTATCTTACCTCATTCACTGCACTGTCCCAACTTTCTGACATGTGAGGGGAATGTCCTGCAGACAGCACTCATTCACCCCACGCTGCTGTGTTTTTGGAGCACAGTTTACACCATTAATTTCCCAATCAGTGAGGCATACCTCAGTGTTCAGGTGTGCCAGCAGCACACACAGCACTAAACACAAGCCAATAGGCTTTACTGGGCTTATTAGCATGGGCTGTATGCCAGGGCTGGAGGAGTTGGATGAGAAAAAAGGGGGCAGGATGGGGTGGAAGAGAAGCAGTGAAGGGCTAGTCTGAAGAGAGGAGAAATGAGGCAATAGATTAGTGGCCATAGGAAGGAGGAATCATCCGGAAGGAGATGGGAAAAGGAGGAAGAACATTCGGCGTATCTTGAAGTACAGCACAAGCATCTGAAATTTAAGGCTGAACTGGGCTCATGATTTTAATTACTTTAATTATGGTAAAAATTAAACTTTAGAAACTTCTGATACCTGTTTTTTTTCCACCCATATACAGGGTGCTGTAATATGACAAGTATGTACATTGATATGGTCTCAGAAAAAGCTGAGAAAACTTGTTTTGGCTTACTGTTCTGTAAAACAGTTCTCTTTTGTAGTTTTTTTATTCAAAGCTAAATTGAATTTTGCTCTTAGATCAGGAATAACTTCCTTCTAATGAAAGGGGAGTGCATCAGGTTTTCAGAATTTCAGAAACTTCCATTATTGTTAGTTTGACTTTAAATAACATTAACTGAATCCTTCAGGCACCAAGTGCTAAGTTCTTGCAAGTGCCTTTGATATATGAAGAAGAGCAAAGAAGTGATAATTAGTTGAGTGCAGAATAGTTCTGATTCTGGTTCAAGATGTCAAAGCATGAGGCTGTGAGCAGCGAGTGAAACTGGCCATCAAGGCAGCTTCTGATGCTGACCAAATATTATGAGTTGTGCACTGGACCGAGTCGTGGAGCCCGAGTTACATCTAACTTGGTTATTTCCTGTGCAAAATAAAACAAATCAGGGCTGAGAGAGGGGGGATAAACTTCACAGCGTGTGCAACGGGAATGTGTGCAGAGACTGGTTCAGCAATGTGCTACGTTAGAATTAAGCACAGCTTTTTATTTTCAAGTCATTCTCTCTACTACGGAGCATTCTTCAGTGGTGACTCAGGCTAGAGCTAATCTCACTCAAAATGGTTGCCAGTTGCCACTTGGAACAATAGGACCGAAGCCACAGGCTGCCATCAGGTGGTAGTTTTTAAGAAGGGCGTTTTTTTCCCCAGTGGATTTGAGTGCTTTCTGTCTGGTAACATGAAAAATTGCAATGGGCACTGAATTCTTGTCATAGAAAGTGTTGAAATGTATTACTCATTGCTTTACCTGAAATTGAGAACCCAGTGCACCAGGATATTTTTCTTTTATGGAAAAACCCAAGTGTTAAACCTTAATCTGTTTTCAGGAACACTTCTTTGCACCTGATTTACATGGCCTGTACTTCTTTAAAAGTACTCAGTCCCTCTCTGGGCAGGGACATATCTTTCCTGTGCTGTGAATGAGGAATTTTAAGCAGAGGGAGAAAGATTTATATCCTGCCACCTTCCTCCTTCACTTGTGTAGGATCTGGCACTTAGGCTGCTCTGATCACCACATCTGCATGTGTGCTGCTCGGTGAATCCAGGCTCATGGAGCAGGAGGCTGGACCTAACAGAGGATGGATGGCTGCTGTCTCCTTATGAGACACCTGATTGCACCAGCAGCTCAGACGTGGTGTGAGTAGCTTTGAGGGAGTTCTGGACCTGTGGGCTGGGGGGATATCAGAGGAAACAGCAAAATGCATCTAATTTTTGCTGGGACAAGCTGAGGTGCAGTGAAAAAGTCATCTCACCTTCCAGTAAAGGAGATCACGTTCTGTTGTACATCCTGTTCTAGAGCCTCGTCTTGAGTGGTTGCAGCAGAGACTTTGGCTTCACCTGTATTTCCATGTAGGCCAGAGAGATTGTGCTGATTTGGGCTGACAAAGAAGTGGATGTTAAACTAGATGTGATGTTTGGACTTAGCCAGAAAATGTGCAAAGCAGGGGTAGAGCATGAAGGATGCTGAGGAAGTAATTTCTTGAGAACTCGATGCTGGAGAAAGAGGAGATAGTTTGTAAGCAAACAGAAGGCTGTACCTATTTGGAGACCTCTGCATTCCCTTTTGGGTCCTTTCCCTCTAAAAGTCACCTAGCACCTTAAAATGTTTTCACGTAGGCAGAACCCATAAGTTGAGTATGAATCCATTGAAGTATGTGAGGTTATCAGATAAAAGGACAGTCAAATGATAAGTTTTGGAGAGGAAAGTTTGGAGCACAAAGTGAGGAAACAGGGATATGAGAAGGCATGTAGCAGGTGGAGTTGGAGACATAACTTCTATAAATTTTACTGATTTGTGTATTGGTTCAGGATGGCTTGTAGAAGGTTGTCAACAATCTGACCAAAAGGCAAGCTTTGAAAAACAATTTAAGATGAACACTGCCTTCAGATTGTAAAAAATGTCACAGGGATTTTCTTGGAACATTTTTTGGGCGTTGCAGTGTAAGCTACAGTTAAGCATAGAGAACAGGAGAGTGCTTTGTAATTTATGATAAAATTCAATACAAGAATATGATAGGTATCTTCAAGTCAGTTCTTTAAATTTAGAAATCTTAAAGGTTAAGCTTTAGAGAAATGTGTGCAAAGGTAGGAAGTAAGGGGAGGTGTCCAAAATAGTCTTAACTTTGTAGCAGCATAACAAAGAAGTAATGAAGACCCATAATACCCATAGCTGATTTCAATATTTCTCTTCCTATAATGTCTTAAGAGAGATGTGTGAAGGGATTTGCAGTAGTCAGAACTGATTTATGGCAGAAGAACGAGGAAAGACTGAACAGAGTATGTAGTGCAGGTACTTCCATTTCAAGACACAGGAATAAATAATATTCCTTAGAAATAATGCAGTGTAGGAGGAGCAGCTGAGGGAGAGTGTGGAGAAGACAGGGTTCTGGAAAGTCCAGTCTGGGCAGTGAGAGCAGGCAGTGCTGGAATCCCACCTCTGCTGGGCCCGTGCCTCAGGGGCGTGCTGCGAGCTCTGGGAACTGAGCAATTCTGAGAGCACCTCTGAGGCACAGTCTCAGAGATGGTGGTTTGATGGTCTCCATCACATCACTCTGAAAGACACAAAATCAATGTTCTCTTTTAGGCTGTTTAATTTTCATCATGTTGAAAAACTTTCAAGAGCATCTTGTGCAGCACAGGCTGAAGGAACTTTACTATTGGCCAGAGATCATATGGTTCATAGAATCTTGGAAGAGTGTGTATGTAAATATTCAAAGATTAGTTCACATACTGACTTGAGAAACAGAGTACATCTTTAGGCTATGAACTATCGTGTTTCAGCCTTGAAAATCTTTTTTTTTGTGCTGACTAAAGCTGACTGTATCACTGAGCTGTCTTTTCCTTCCCTGATGGTACCACCAGACTGACTGGCAGTCAAGGTAGTGATCAAGAATTTTCTAAATATTAAAACCTTTTTTGCTGACTTTTTTTTTTTTTGTATTGTGACCCAGAGGATTTGTTCAAACCATGTAACTTCAGTGCCATTTGAATTAGCACTCAAGCTAGCACTGTGCTGACAGCAGCTGAAGCTTCATGCTCCAAAACACACGCTCAAGAAGTGTGTCTGTTCATCCTTAGCAGATGCCAGCTGCTTCCCTCCTTTGTGTGTTTTGGGGAAGATACTGGGCATGAGGTGGGAGGTAAATATAATGAAATTATTTCTATCCTACCAATCCTTGATAATTGAACAACTGAATTTTTATGTTGTGTCAGCTAATTAAGTCACTTAATAGAATCAGTACTTTGTTATTATCAGGGAAGGACAGCAGTTTTCTAAAACAGCAGCTCCTAGCTTCTGAAAACTACAAATTTAAATTTTAATTTTTAATTATTTCTTAATTTTTAATTTTTTTTTTGTTCATAATAGAGCAATTTTGATTCCTCTTTGCATTAAGCTTTTACTTAATCGGTTAGATTTCACTGCTTGCATTTGCAGCTCATTTTCCTGTATGTGAGGACTAGGGGCATAATTTTTAGGTTTGGTCATCCTGTGCATTATTGGTAAAAGTGCTTCAAAAAGTTATGAGAATTCTAAGAAGCTGAGTCTGGGATTGTTCTTATGTTGGCTTCTAATTTTTGTGCAAATGTTGCCGGTAGCCAGGAGTCTGTGTTATTTATTATTCCACAGTTTCTCCAAGAAAAACAACACATATTTTGTTGAGTAGTGTTTGCGAGCAGTGTTTATTATGTGACTGTCTCCCAAGCTCCAGCTGTGAAGATGTATTTATGTTTCCTGTGAGAATGAAACTACAGCTGGCTGTGCATTATCTGCTTTACCTTTTCCATCCCTCTTGTAAGTGTAGTCACCGAGACAAAACTTTAGTTTTGAACTGAGCAGAAAGTTGATCCTTGCTGCTGCCTTCTGCCTGCTGCAGCATATTCTGCACGATGTCTCTCGATGAGTTTAAACAGCAGTTCAAGTATCTCGAATGCAAAAATGGGTGGAGAGAAGGATTAAAATATCCCTAACCCTTCTCTTTTGTGCCTCCCTGAAGTGCAAAGCTGCCCACTTGATATTGCCAGCTCCAGCTTTATCCTCCATCTCTGAATTTCACTGCAGCCCCAGGGGAAGCTGCACCTCTGTGGCTCTCCCACAGCTGCTGGACTTTGATGGGGACATGCCTTCGCTCTTTCCACTGGCCTCCCCTGGCAACCAGCCCTTTGAAGATGACCTCTTGCTGTTTGCCTGTTGTCTCTCTTGTGTTGGATTATAGATGAGAGGTTGGCGTGAGGGGAAGGGGGATGGAATGGAGTGTTGTGCATTTTAAGCCCCATTTCTTTCTGCATTCTCCCCTTTTTTTTTTTTTTCCCCCTCTGTGGCTTTTACCTCTCTATATAGATAAAATGTTGTCATGCACATGGAAAATGGTTTCTGGCAGAAATACAGAGCTCCTGCTTGGCATGTGTATATAGGACAAAGGAAGTTTGATTAGTATTGTGGTAAGAACTTTGCATTCTTCTGTAACAATCTACTCAGATCTACTCACATTAGTTCCCTTCCCCCATCCCTCTTTTTAAGTACAATATTGTTCTTAGTTATGGTGCAGCCTTTCTCTGTGTCCATGTTCTCTGTTCCTCTTCCCTCCCTCTCACCCCAGTGAGTGCTTCCTCTTGGAGACAGGACAAAATAATCACCTTATTAATGAAGGCTGTGGTGTGAGATGGAAAGGGATGCACTAGAACTCTGTGGCTGGGTCACATTTTGCATGGACGCTGACTACTTTTGGAAATCCAAACAATGAGACTTTGCTAATTACTGACAATATCCTTCATGAGAGTCTTATAGGGACAGTAGCTGTAGGGTGAGAAGTATGGTGTTAGAGGGGATCAAACAAAGTGTAGGAATACACATCCAGTTTTCGCTACAGTGAGAGGTGAACACGTGAGGTTATTCAGGACAGAGCATTGTAAGTAACTGTGTTTACACACTTTTACAAATTTTACCGTGTCTTTTCTCCAGTTTTCTCAGTGATGAAATTAATCTTCATCAAAGTGTGGCATGTAGAGCAAAATAGTGGTTGAAATTGCTGTTGAATATTGATGAATAAAGGCAGGAGTGATACATGTTTGAGGGTATTTTACAGCAAACACGAAGAAAATAATCTGGATGTACCTGTGTATGCAGCTGGAATGCCTCAGTACAGCATACCACCCAAAATTAGAAGAATAGGATGTGGGGGGGTATCTGTGATCTCCAGATGTGACTAGTTTCTCCTTATCTGTAATACTGCTGTTTAGTTGGATCTTCTAGTAATATCTTCTCTTTCTAACCCAAAGGATGCCTCAGAAATAATTTGTGTTATTTTTAACTCCTCTTTCTCTCCTTCCCTACCCTTCTCTGTTTCTCTAGCAAAGTTCCCCACAAATCTGAATGTAGGCAAACCAGCTCTTCTTGTTAGGAGCTTATTGCAAAATACACAAAATAATACCTTCTCTTGTTAGAGGTCCTAGAGGACTCTGCAGAAGCAAGTCAGCTCTCACTACACCTTGGACTGCCTGGAAGACCAGGATCTAGAGCAGTTCAGGTGTGAGAAAAATGAACTGTAGTGAGTTTGGATGTCTCAGATCAGTGTACACATGCAAAGAACAGCCACTGCTGCTCTGGAGGCTTACAGTACTGTGAAATTTTGGGTCAGCATCAGATCTCTCAATCTGTTTGTTAAACTTCCTTGCTAAAATACAGCCTGCAGATGAATAGTTCTGAGACTTCTCAGGGCTGTGTGCTTTTGTAAAATAAAATACTACCTTCTCTGCTACAGGCACATGAATGTGTTGCCTTTTGATTCCCTCCTAATAGTCTTGGAATTTTTATCTCAGCCAGATTTTCTAAGTGTGCATTGTGTGTGCTTTTGGCAAGGGAATGCAAATGGAAATTTCTTTTAGGGTTTCTTATATGAACAGCTTCAATCGATGGGATTTGGTAGTTTGTTTGGGGTTTAGTGTTGTTTTGTTGTTTTTGTTTGGGTTTTGTTGTTGTTGAAGAGTTGTATTCATTCTTTCTGGTCCCAAACACTCCCTAAGGTTGAACAAATGGAACCCATTATGTTGTACAGTCTTTGTAAGGGTGTCTTCGTACTTCCTACTCCATTTTCTTCTAGAAAACTTAGTTGCAAAGTATTGGTAACTCCATATCAGGCCTTAAACCAAGGAGATTATATGGCAGTGATCTGATACATTCACCTCATACATAGCACTGCCTGAGTTCTATGGCACAAATTCAGTTTTTCATGAGATGTAAGACAATCCTGCTTTTCTCAGTCAGTTATGATTTTGTCTAAAGTTTTGGTAATTGGTGCATTTTGGGGGTCCATCTTGTTCCCTACAGACCCAGAACTCTTTTGTTTTATCATGTAGCAACTGGCCTTCTTCTGCTAAAAGTAATTTATGAAGGTATCATTTTACTCCCGATCTTCTCTCTAGTTTCTCCCATTCTTAGTGACATTATGCCTGCATCTTTTGCCAGCATCTTTCCACCAATTTAAAGAGGGGGAAAAATCCCCACAATTGTAAGCACGAGTTTGTTCTCCTTTACTCGGTCAGTCCTGTGGTAGGAGAATGTGGTGTAATCAAAGTAGTTAAATTCCTGAGAGAAGACATCTTCCTTCAAACTGTCTACAGTATGTACATCTTTTCTTTGGGAGTTTTGCTTTCTGAGATGCTTTAAAGGAAGGAGATGACAGTTTTCTGTTTGAATGGACCGTGAGCTTCCTTTGCAAAGTGTTGGGAATAATTAGTGTCCAGCTGCTTTGTTGCAATAGATTGCTCAGCTGCATAGCTTGGGCAGTACAGTCATTGCTTATGCAGCAAATCTGGTGCAAACGTTCTGAGTTTGGGTTTGTATATCTCTGTTGCATGCTGTGGGTGTCTGTAGTGTCCCTGAGCTGGCACAGTCCTAGCAGGAAGGAGGATACCTGGGAATAAATACACTGCTGCTTTTGCCAGCTATGTGTTTGAGCTGGCAGTTCTCCTCCTCTCCTGAGGGATTTGAAGCTGGACCATGGCACAGGTGAATTGAATTTGCTGATGAACTAGGTCAGTGCTAAGATTTAGTTCCCTGGTTAACAGAACCTCCTCTGGCTGCTCTTCAAAACTTACTGCTCCTTTTCACAGGATCTGCTGGACTTTGTGTAATACTGGCCAGTCTGCATTGTAGAATTCTCCTGGCCTCTTCTGCATGGTTGATGTGTTCAGCTGAGTATCTCTGCTTTTACATTTAATTCCAGCATAGACTGGCTTTCTCATCATCCCCTTTGGCATACTTCCTGGAGTAAGTGGACTGTGAGAGGATTTCAGGAATGCCTGATGCTCTTGCTGTAGAGAAAGTTTAGTAGAAGCCACTTGTGGGTTCAGTGCTAACCGCTGGGTTGGACAGCATGGTCACAACTGATAGCCAAGAAAAGCTCACTGCTGAAATGCTCAGGTCCTATAATGTTACATTTTGTGGCAGTTTGGTTTCTTGCAGGATGTACTTCCTCAAAACAGGAAAAAATATGCCTGAAAGGGAAAAGAAACCATATTTTAATGGAGTTTTCTACTTGTGCTGAGGAATAAATGTTCTTCTCTGCATGGTTAAGCTGCAGAGGGATAGGGAAATGCTTCTGGCTTTCACCTTTCCTAAAAAGGCTGCTGTGTTCCAGCTGCAGCCAGCATAAAAACCCTCATGCTTTATCATGAGTCTTCAGAAACAATAGGAATTCCTAACTTTTTTTTAAAAAAAAACCTATTCTTTAGTTCTTAAAAATTCCTCCCCCCATTTGTACAGTTTTGGATTGCTCATCTGTAGTGGCACATTCTACTGATGCCTTTTTTACAGCGTGACACAGTGGAGTTAAGGCCTGAGTCTTTTCTTTCTGGTGAGCTCTTAGTAATGCTGGGTTGGAATATTGCAGTCAAGAACCTGAAATCACTTTTTGGTAACAGGTTGCTGTGCCAATACAGAAGAGTAAATGGAGATAGAAAAGTTCTTCACTCTGCTGTATTTGTAGGTAGTAGGAACAAATAGTCTTGTGGCGATGCAGTTGTATGAGTAGCTGCTTTATGTCGAAGATCAAAATTGTCGTGGTGGTGACAATTAGTGGTAACTTGATAACTGAGATGACTCGTCTGTCTTGGAGAATGAGTACAAAGTAACTTTTTTTTAATACTTAAGGTGTAGTTTCTCTTTTCATAGATAAGGCGCTAAAATTTCAGAAGAAATGCAAAAGATGAGTATTGTTAACAAGTAACTCAACTGGTTTTCAGCCTTCTTGGTTTCATACTGGTTATTTTAACAATCATTTAAGCTTTTTGTGTACCTGCTCACTGGCAGAGCATGGGAAACTTGAGAAGTTTTTGATGCACTTAGCATTAACTAAGTCAGCACTTAGCAACAACTAAAACATCAATGTGTTACCAACGTTATTCTCACACTAAATATGAAACACAGCATGGTACCAGTTATTGAAAAGAAAATTAAAACAGGACACTAATCCATATCTTGGCAGTTTGTCAGCAAGGATGTTGGAGAGCTCAAATGCTTCGCTGAAGTCAAGGTAGATGATATCCACAGCTGTGCTGTCAACCACGGAGCAAGTTGCTTCATCAGAAAAGATACTGAGATTGGTCAAGCATCATTTATACTTAGTGAATCTAAATTGACATTTTCAGCTGCCATCTTGTTTTTTATATGTACCTGGGAATAGCTGTTCCATAATTTCCTCAGGTACTGAAGAGAGGCTGACTGCACTTTGGCTTCTCAGATTTTGCAGACAAGTGTGGCCTTCTCTTCCTGGCATCAGGGGCCTTCCCCCAGTCCCCATGACCTGTGAAATATAACAGAGCCTGACACTGCAGTTACAGCAGCCAGCTCTAGTAAGACACCTGGAGGCATCCTCTCAGATTCCTCGGACACCTGTATGTCTGGTTTGCATGGATGGTTCCCAACTCAACCCTCCTTACAGCTGTTGGTCACTTGCTTTGTTACTGCTCTGTGCCAACCCCATTCAATAGCAGACATTTATTGTTTGCAATTCTTCTTGCTGTTAATATACTTATTAGTCTTGGCATCTGTTGCCAGTTTGAGCTCCTAATGCTTTCCTAAGTCTCTGCATCTCCAAGGAGTATTTCTATATTTGTCTTTGTGAGTGTGCCCCTTTTTCCATATCTCTAGTCCATCTGACTTCTGGTGAGTCTAGCACCAAAATACTGGAGTGTCTCTGAATCAGACACTCTGCATCCTGTAGTACTTTTTGGTGAATGAAGTTGCTATTTGTTAAATATCTGTTTGGTGACTTAACTGCATTTTGGAAAAAGCCTGTACACTCAGTCCACTGTTTGTGTTTAGTAAGGCTGGTTTGACAGGGGAAATACGACAGAAGTCCCAGCAGAAGTGTACTGATGTTTTCTCTGCTCCCTGTAAAACACTGATGTTATTTGGTTGCCTTATTTCACTTGAGCCTTTATACACTTCAGACTTTGGATCCTGCCTTTAGAAGACACTTCCCTGGGAAATGGGATTGGAGGAAAGGAAACAAGACCTAGAGCTTGGAAGTGCTGGGAGGACACTGAGGGGCTGGGTAACTAAAAGTAGCTGAAGTCTGAACTGAGTTATCAGACTCTGCTTCTGTACACCTGGGGTAAGGCAGGAAAGGAACTCTTCCTTCCATTTACCAGAGGCTACACCTGGTTTAGGAGAAAGCTCTCCCTGATGACAGAGTTCCCATTCAGGTTGACTCGTTTTTTATGCTTTCTTTTGAGCACTGCAAAGCCTCATAAATTTTATTTCAAAAGCCTGTCTGGTGAAGGAATGTGAATTCATGTGGACAGAGATGAATCCATGCCAAGTGCATTCCAGGTGGGAAAGCTATATGGAGTGTCTGTTGTTTCAGGCTGTACAGCAATAAAACATTCAAGTCTTCACAAAAAGAATGAACACTTCTGCTCCTTTTTAGAGGCTTGTGCACTGTAGTGTTTTGAATTTGCTTTTTGCTGTCACTGTTTGAAACTACTGATAATTTTCCGCCTCACAGAAAGTGATTAGTTTTATTGTTGCCATTGTAGTTTGTCCATAATCTCTTTTGTTTAGTGAGTTTAAAGGGAAACAGGTCTGTGATCCAGAAACACCCTGGATCTTCCCTGGGCTTGATAAATATTTTCATTTAGGCTTAATCTTTGTGTCCTGTGATTCTGTGATTAATTCACTTGTACTGTGACGAGAAACCGTGAGAAGGTGACAGACGCTTGCACTGGGTGAGTCCTGTCATCAGCACCAGCAGCCCCAGTGGATGGTGTTTCACTGCATCTGGACAGCTAATCAGTGGAAGTAACACCAGTGCTTCAGGCTTGAATTCTAAAATTCAAATGCTTGTGTTGAACTTTTAGTTGATATCCCCGGTTTGGAAAATTACAGTATATTTTATCTGTCATGATCTACAGAGATCACTACAATGTGAGCTTGTGGTATCCAAGCAGTATCTACCAACTACTTGTGGCTTGGAGTGGTGGAGTGCTTTTCTGGACAGAAAGTTTTCTGCCAATGAAGCCCATGTCTTAACTGGCCTTGGTGCTGATTCTGGTTTTTTTCTGTGTTTTTAATACATGTTTTTTAGAATTGTGGTACTGGGTTGACACTTCTGATCCACACCTTGAACATAACAGTTTTTTTATTTGAGAACACAGACAAAAACCTGCCATGCTTGCCTTCTTCCCTTCTCTTCTGTGGTCTTGTATGGGACCATGGGTAGGTCCCCAAAGCTCTTCTGTGTTAGTTTGTGGTCTTAGGTGGTCTAAAGTTTGTATTAACTTCTCCACTACAGAAATATATTTCACTCTTCTCTGCCCCTGTCACAGATCTGTGAGATTATTTGAATCTCTTACTGCTTGATACCTGCTGCTTGATATGTATACCTCAGATGATACTAGCCAATATTGTCATCTGTATTTTGTCCAAGGCAGCTGTAAACACATGGCACTCTTTGAATCCTTCTTAATGCATGCAGGTTTTCAGTCTTACTTCTTGGCTGATTTGGTAAAATGTGATGAGAGGATTTTCTTCCAAGATTTTCTTCTAGTTTTTGGACAACACACGTCTGCTGGAAGAGAAAATGTCCTGGATATGCTGTCTGTTCTTACCTTCTTTCTTCTGAATGGAAGGTAGAAGCTCTGCAAAGCTACATTACAGGAGTCATCATCCTTTGTGATCTTGGAAGCTTCGCATCAATTTTTTCATACAGTAGGACACAGAGTCCTGCAGTTCTCTCTTGGAGAACCATAAAGACAGGGAATGTGGTCAGTGGTTTGTCAGAAGGAGATGAGTGCCTGTTTAGGTGTCTCATTGTTCCATTGGGGTTTGAGATAGAGTTGATATGATACGGTGATTTCAGCCTTGCCAGCTTCTGCTGGTTTATGGTCTGCTGAAGGCAGGAAACAAATTCTGTGGAAGCTTCCATTTAAGCAAAACTCTGCTCCTGGTGTGTGATACAGCCCTGGAATGAGACTTATAGGACTCATAGTGTGGATGGTACCTTACTGTGTCCCTGATTGCTCCATTCATAGAATCACATAATCATAGCATGGTTGGGGTTGGAAGAGACCTTAAAGGTCATCCAGTTTCACCCCCTGCCATGGGCAAGGACATTTCACAAGCCCAGGTTGCTCCAAGCCCCATCCATCCTGGCCTGGAACACTTCCAGGGATGGGGCAGCCACAGGATGGGCACCCTGTGCCAGGGCTTCCCCACTCTCACAGGAAGAATTCCTGATCTAATCCCCTCCCTTGTCCTGCTGGTCACACTGCTTTTGATGCAGCCCAGGATGTGACAGGCTTTCTGGGCTGGGAGCTCCTATTACTGAGTCATGTCTGGTTTTTAATCTGCCAGTACCCCCAGGTCCTCCTCCACAGAGCTGCTCTCAATCTGATCATTACTCAGGCTTTGTAAAAGGAAGAGAAGAAGCTCTTTCAGCTTTAGGTTTATACTGATTTCCAGGGACATAACTGCAGAATGTGCTTGGTGACTGATCCAGAGGGTCATTCACACTTGGAAGCTGCTATGGAATAACAGTATTCTGGAGGAAAGTGGCAGTGGAAAGAATTCTCTGCTCCTTCTGGCCTTCTTCTTTCTTTAGTCCTTTTTCTCTGGACTAAAGTGGGTAGAGCTTTTATTTATTGTATGGTTGGGAAAAAAAGACCAAAGCTTTTCTATACACAAGACAGTGTTTAGAAAGATCCTGAGCTGTTCATATGGTATTTTGTAAAACTGTAATGCCTTATCCTGGCAGACATAAAAAGAGGGCAAAAGGGTGAAAGTTTTCTTTTAATCATCAGGACTTTTTAGGTGATAGAGTTACAGAGCAAAGTATTCTTCATCTGTTGGTTTAATGTTTGTCTGCCCTGTAACACTAACCCACATAAAATTGGTGCAGCTCTTTATAAAGTTATTTTAGACCCTCAGCAATGTATACAGATTTTGTAACCTTGGATAAAAGCACCTGAGTCGTGGTTTCAGTTTTACCCTTTTAGGCATGTGCAAAGTGCCCCAGCATATTTCAAGGATTTTGAACTAGAAACTTCTTAGGTATGGGTTATGGTTTCAAAGCTCAGTTGATACACCTTATGTCAAGGGAATTACATCAAGGGAATGGTTCTCTGTTTCTTTAGATACTTAATATCGATTAAAGCTTTGTGTTTGCTTAAAGGATCCCATGGACTCTTTGTGGTGTTAATTATGTTGGTATATATGCCCTGACAGTTTTGGAGAGAGCGCTCTGCCTGACTCCATCCTCTGTTTATATCTGTGCTGAAGAGTTTATCCATCAGGTGCCGAGTTTATGGAGTGGTTCATCTTCCAGTGATAGCACCTGCCCCAAGCTTTTAGTGCTAAGTTAAATTGCTCATCCATGTGAGGCTGTAGACAGCTCAGCAGTGTGTGATAGTAACCCATTTAGGAAAAAACAAAGGAGGCAGGCTGAATTTAGAGTTGGGCAGATGATTCTACTCTGTCTACCCAGTACAGTGTGGCTTGGTTTTTTTTACTTAGAATGGATTGGTGATGAATCTTGAAAAATAACAAGTGGTAGGAAAATCCCTGCATTGTGTCAGTTCCCCATCATGTTTCCCATATTTTACAGTAATCACTCAAGTTATTTGGAAAGTTAGGGCCCCACAAGATAATATAAATAGCACTTCATGTATTGTATCACTTGCAAAATGGAAGTCAGGGTACAAGGCATGGGAGAAAAGGAGAAAAGGACAAAACGACAAGCTGGTGATGCAGAAGTGATGGTGGGATTAGGGGCCATTACATGGTGCTGCTTTGCATGGATTAGTGAGGGGTATATATATGTAAATTATTGAGCTGTATAATCTCCTCCTGTTATAATCAGCTACCAGAAAGCCAAGTTGTTATAGTGTTGATATCAGTTTGTGGTTTTCTTCAGCTAGTTTGATGAAGTTGAGATTTAAGGAAAGGCACAAAGTACAGTCTTGTTTTTCAAAGACCTCTGCTTATATGTTAAAGCCTGGGAAACAGGCCAGAGTCTGTGAAAAATCTAAGGGAAAATGAGAACGAGGAGAAGACAGTACACAGTGTAAGAAATTAGATGTATGACACTCCAGTTTATACACAAAAATATTATCCTAATGGAGGACAGCAAGTTTGGAAAAGTCAAAGAAGGTTAAAAAATTCGAGGTATAGGAAACTCCTTGCCATAATAAACTTAGAGTAACTGCTCCAATTAGAGTAACTACGCTAAGTGTTGGAAGGAGGAGGAACTGATTAAGTATCTGAAATTAAAGACATATTGTTGTCTGGTGTAGGAAACACAAATGTCTAAAAGGAGATTGAAGTTTCTCACTTTGTGATGGCCTTGCTCCCTGCATCATTTGGGTTCAGAAAACAATAGAGGATGCTTCACAATGGTTAGGAAGTTTCTTGTACCTTACTTTGGCTTCCACGATAGACTTGTTTCAAAGGATGACAGCCTGTTAATACTGTGCAATTATTAAAAAAAAAGGTGATAATGGCTCTGAAACATGGGGTCTGGATCTTAATGATGTGTAAAGCTTTTATAAGTGACTCTGCCAAACAGTTCGTATTTTTTCTGTCAGTTTGCAAGGAAAGGTGGTTTGCAGTACCAAGGGGGGGGCTTTGTAGTTAAGTATTTTATATCTGAGCTAAGGACTTAAAATCCCATTTAATTGTTAGCCTTAAATGATTTTTCATAAGCAAGATGACAGCTTACATAAAATTGCAAAGATTTTGAACTCAAAGCATGCTTCAGAAACATACTGAATTCTTCATATATGCAGCCTTACATTTCAGTTTTTCTGGAGTACCTTAATAAAGAAAAGTCTATTTGTTTTAAGTTAAGATATTCAAAAGCAGTATGTATATATGTTTTTGAATTCTAATGATTGGCTAAGGTTTCTTTCTGATTCTATTACAGATGCATCCACTTGGACTGTGTAATAGCAATGATGAGGAAGATCTGTATGAATATGGCTGGGTAGGAGTGGTGAAACTGGAACAGCCAGAGTTGGAGCCCAAGCCATGCCTCACTGTCTTAGGAAAGGTAAGGGGATAGAGTTTGGGGCTGCATGTAACTGTTTCTTGGAAGGATTAGTTCCTTTGTGAGAAAAACCAGCAAGAAATAACCCAAGGGAAAACTCCCTTTACTCCACAAAATATTCCTGTTTTGCCTGTTTTCACTCTAGGTGCTTCAGGGAAAGATGCTGTCATAACTCAGTTGATAGAGATGGTGATGGGGAGCTGAGTATTCCCTTTTTTGAGCTCTGTAGGAACCTAACAAAGATGAAAGTAAAAATGGCCGTTTAGCAGAAGCAGTGTTGGAGCAGAAAGTGTGGACTGCAACTGTGATTCTTACTTGGTCAAAGCAGTCAAAACAAAAGCATCTTACTGGTTTTCTTTAGGTACAATTTTCTGAGAAGACATACATTAATTTCTTCTTTTTGGGGAAAGAGAAGCTTTCAAACCTAGAAAGATTTCTTTGCTGTCATCTCAGGGTAGATACCTCTAATAACAAGTGAATCTTACTGTCCTGGTCAAAGACATAAAAATTTTCATCTTCCTGGAATCTTGTCATGGAATGGGGCCTCTGGGATGTAAATTAATTGCAAAACTTTTTCCTTTGTTTTATGGGGTGAAGTCACTAAGATGCCATTACTGCTCCCAGTTATGTTAAAAGAGAAAGCAGAAAGGTGATGTTTTTTGTTCACACCTTAGAATTTTTGAGTATTGAGGTTATTATATGTGACATTTGAAGTCTAGAGGAGTTGAAAGTGTGTGAAAGAGCTGAAAGTTGAAGTGTGTGTTCTACCAGTAACTGAGTAGCTGAAAACTATTTCATAACAGGGGTTCATCCTAAAATCCAGCTGCCTAAATTTGGTAGGATTGTGTTGGTGCCTTCAGGTTAGCAGTGTATCAGGCAGAAAATAAAATTGTAGGTTGACATTTTTTAGGTAAGACTTGGCTCTGTAAATTTATAAACAAAACTTCTAAAAACTTGACCTTTCCAAGGAAATGGGAAACCATCTGCTTGTCTAGAAGTTGCTGTAGGTGTAACTTGTGGTACATGGTAAAAAACACCTCTTTAAGAAGAAACTTCCCTTTCTATTGAATTTCAACATAATACAATTTTTTTTTCCCAGCTGGGAATACTGTTTCTGTTGTACAGAAAGTCTAGCTGTTACTTCTTTGTTCTTAGAAAGATAAAATCTGAGGATGAGGTCTTTTAAGGATGGGAATTAGAGAAGATTCAGTCCTGAAAGATGCATTCTAATCCATAAGTAAACTCCAGGAGTAAGTTTAGCCTTGAGGCAAGCCATTTCAGGAAGGAATCTGTTCAGTCCCATCTCTCAGGCTCTTGAAAATTACGTGAGGGAACAGATGTGCAAAATGGATAAAGAAAGTTGAACGATAGGTAGCACAAAAAAAATGTTAATAATATATACCTGACCTACTGCTATGTGCCCAAATCCCACCATGGGTTCTATACTCCCAATGTCCCCAAAGCCATGCCAATCTCCAGAGTAAGTTCAGCTCAGTATCTGCTGAAGTTTGCTGCCTAAAGCTTGGCCTGCTGAACAGCAGAGTCTGGCTTTGCTTCAGGAGCTCTGTAGCATCTACTTCGATTTACAAAGATGGTGATGTGACATTGGGTGTGTCCAGAGAGTTTGGGCATAGAGTTCCATGTGTGTCAGCTTCTGTGTAGCAATTTCAACAGGTGAAGAAAGAGTTCTAGTCAATACTGCACTGCATTTCATTGTTCTGTATTTTCTCTATTTATTCTTCTCTTCCTGAAATATTTCTTCCCTCTTTCATGCTCTCTGCTGTAGTGTCTCCTCTCCATCTTTTGTTTGCAACCCTTCTGCTCAGTTCTTGCTATGCTCAAGTTATGTCCTGGTTTACAAGGACTTCTCAGAATTCTTGAAATACTGTTAAGTGCAGATAGCAGCAGGAGCATCAGCCCTGAGCTTCTTCCAGGTCTGTCAATTCAGTCAGCCTGGTTATCTTACCAGGGAGGACAAATTGTGTTGCTGTTGTCTCTGAAAAGTTCAGTTTCCATGCAATTTGGTACAAATTGCTGTGTGAGGATTTAGTGTGGCCTGTAAACTATTTTTTGGGTAAATACCAAACCTGCTGCATGTGTATATGTGTCTTCTGGTTATTTTTAGGACTTGGCAGCTGACTTAAAAGAAAATGTAAAATGGAAAGGAATGGGAGAGGGAGAGGAAAAATAGAAGAAAAAGGGGAAAAAAGGAATGGAGTGGGGAAAGGAAAGGAAAATGGGGGAGGACTGGTCTTGAACAGGGAAAGGAAATGGAACTTCTTCCATTTAGAAAAGGAGGAAGATATCAAGGAATGCGAACCTACTGTTTGTTCCTCATTAAGTTTGATTTAACCTGCCCCCAAAGTGGGGCATCACAGGGGTGATATTGTGGAAAGTTTGGAATATGGTGAAGCAGAATATAGACTAGTTAAAAGCTGTTAGTAGAGATAAATTACATGACAGGTGAATCTGTATGGTTTTACTCTAATTGTTGAGGTCTTTTTTGATTTAGGGATGGTGTTTTTGTTTGTTTGTTTGGATTTTTTGGGTTTTGTTTTTATTAAAACTCTGGTCTGTGTTTTTAGAAGTTCCACTCGTTTATCCACGGGTAGCTATACAGAATTTAGTGTGTCCATTTTCGTATTGATTTTGTGATTTTCATATTGATCTGTAATTCATATTGGTTTTGTTACTCCTCATCCTTCTTAGTCATTGCTCTTCCTTCTTTATATGATGTAATGGAAATGAAAGTGTTTAAAAAAATGTCTCTGCTGTTAAGAGTGCCCCTGAAAACTGGGCCTTGGTTAAGGCAAGGAGTGTGTGTGGCAGCTGTGTTTTACCATTACCTTTGATCACAGTGCAGCCCTGTTTGAGGCCATGCTGCATGCAGGCAAAGCAAAGGCCTGGGTTTTACTGATCTTATGAGCTCCTGAATAGGGCTAGAAGGGGAATGACAGAGGAAGAAGAAAGCTTTTGGAAATGAAAAGGAAACCCCGTGAACCCGACCAGCATTATTGGCTGGATTTGCCTACCAGGGAGCCGCTCAGTTTCTGCCAGGCTAATTTTGCTTCAGCTTCTCTCCCCCACACCCTCCGACCCCACCTCCCCCTCTCTCCTTCTTTCAGACTTTTTTGTTTTTGAGGCATGGCTGTAGTAACTTGGTTCTCAGGCTGGGAACCCACTGAGCTGTTGCCATGGTCACTGGGAAGCTCTTCGTGCCATGTGCTTCAAAGGGAACCTTTCCCCTCCTGGAATTCCTGCCTTCTCTCTGCATACAGCACAATGAGACTCCTTCACTGCTCCAGCAGTGGGGCTGTGCTGGAGGAAGGGAAAAGCAGGGTTGCCCACAATACTCATTGCCTGCCTGCATCCTGGCAGGGCTGGGGAGTGGGAACTGTGTGTTCTTTAAGGTCCCTTCCAACCCAGACCCCTCTGGGATTCTCTGACCCACTGTGCTGTGATGGGAGCATACCTGCATGTGTCCTGTACATTCCAATGTGCAGAGCCCTGTTCTTCCCCCACCCCAGAAATTTTTAAAGCGAATTACATCTGTCAAGACTGTGAAATACGATTCAGCAGTAGCACTGTTTTTTATTTCAGTACAGGATAGTGAGGAAATGCTGAAGATTGCTTTAAAAGTAGCACTTCTTCCCTTTCTGCAGGATTGAAAGTCCACGAGAAAGGATTTTGTTCTTCCTTCTCTTCCAGGGACTGCTCTTCTCCTATATTAATAGGACATATGTATTTGAGGATGTGCATCTGAGTATAACCTAACAAAGAGAGGATGTCCCTGCTACTATGGCTTCCTGTTTTCTTCAGATGAAAGAAATCTGTAATATGAGGAAATTGCTAGCAGTTCTTCCAATATCCATTCACTTCTTTTCTGTCTGTTAAGAGCTTATTTACAAAAAATTACACAGATCCTAACTAGAAGAATCTCTTGTTTGCCATGTCATCATTATTATGATTATTACTTAGGCTGGGGCCAAAATCATCATGACTTGAAAGTGCACTAAAGAGTTGAACTGTGATTCCTAACTTTTTGTCTGATAATTTAGGTTAAAAGTTCTTACAGGGTAGTCACATGAGAATTTATGGGGCTAGTTTAGTTCCTGAATAAAGAGAGATCTGTTCTAAGACTTGAGGAACAAGAAGGCCTGTGAGGAGTCCATTTTAATCTTTTTCTTTCAGAGTTACTAAAACTAATAAAAAAGGCAAATTAAACAAAATCAGCTTGCACCTTTATATTAATAGCCTAAATTAAGCAATCAATTATATGTTCAAATTGGAATTGCTGACAGTATAAGTATACCTTTTGTTTCTTTATAACATTAATAGTTTTATATACAGTTTGGATAATTTCCTGTAGAAATGGACTCAGTTCAGTTGTCAAAATGCATATATTGAATTTAGGCAAACGCTCTTCCATGCTAAACTTGTTCAGAAATCAGGACTGAACTATGCCATAGATTAAGATCTAAAATTAAGGAGAGACATTTCTAAAACCATTGGTCAATGTTTGCCAAACTTTGCTTGTTCAGATACTTTTAACTGGTAGTGACAGCTGCAGTAAGCCACCCTGTGATGAGTCTTGTGCTGCATGCAGAAGGAAATATTGTCACTTCAGGAAAACTTCTTATATCCATTGAAGTAGTTGACATTCCACTTATGGTATCTATTCCACAATTTGGGGACCTTTTCTACCTTCTGTTTGTTAGCCTATGTGCCCTCTTTGCAAACAGCATCCAAAAAGCATTTGGAATTCTTTTTGAGGCAGTAGTCTCAAAAATTAATGGCAAGATTTAATCAGTCTGGATGAAAAGTAATAGTAGGAGTGATTTTTAAGCTGGTTGGTTTGTTTGTTTCACTGTGTGGCTACCTGAAGTTTTGTGTTGACAGTGTAGTGTCCAGTGGAGGTAGGAACAAAGAAGAGGAGGTAGGGTCTACTTTTTGTGATGGCAGTGCTGGCATAAATGTGTGTCAGACCACAGACTGAGAAAGGTTTTTCAGCATTATAAACTTAATATTGATTGTTTGAAACTCCCAGACATTCTGTGTTAAGAAGGAAGTTGTTAGGAAGTAGAAGAAAGCCTCTTGAATGAGACTGGACTCCTTTGGCTGTGGACCAGTTTGTAGATCTCTATTGCAATGTCAAACATGCCAGAACTCTGATAAAAACAAAACCCATGGTTTTTATCAACCCCGTTGTTTTGTAATGAAAAATGAATATGAGTTTTAATGGGGGAAAAATAGCATCCTGGCTAGTGTTAAAGATTCAGACCTTCTGAATCAGTCATGTTCTTTAAGAGTCTTCATTAATGTTGCATGAAAATTTTTTATTTCCAAGGTTAGTTGTCTTAGCACTACCTAAAACTAATATTTACTGTGAAAAAATGTCATGTATATGATTGTAATCCCTGCCATGTTTGTGTTTGTCTTTACTGTCTTTGTTCTGAAGAATACATTGAGAAAGAGAAAATTATAATTCTCCCAAAGCACCAAAGAACATTTAAGTGCTGTAATATCATAATGATTGTTTCTTGTTATTCCCCACTTCATCATCATTTATAATATCCAGGATACCTAAAATGTTAACATACATTTTAAACAGCCATCAAGCATCTTTAAAAATTATATCTGAAGCGATACTGTCACTTGTGCAAATACTTTTGATGTCATTTATGTTTTGACATAGTTTATTTTTCTTATTTCCCCAGTGCTAGCACTGTGATCAGACCTCTGCACCATGGAGACACAATGATTTCTAGAGTTCTAACTAAATTGCATCGATGAGGTCAGAAGAGGGGATCATACATGTTTTTTCAGGAAGAAGATGGCTTTTTTAATGGCAGACAGAAAAAGACAAGGAACGAGCATATATTTTTGAAGAAAAAAACCCACCTAGAATAAAATGCTTTTGCCAAAAGCTTAGTGAATTTCTGCTTCCCATCTCCTTTCCTCTTTATCCCCCACAGACCATACTCTAACAAGCCTATTTTAACAGATAAGGGGATTTGAATGGGAAAGAAAAAAGGAAGAAAGGCTGCATCAGAAAGTGTTAGAACATGTGGCCAGTGCATGAAACAGTGGTGTCATCATTATAACTGAGGTCTTGAGTTTATCTCTCCCATGTATTCCCTCTTTAAATCCTCTCATTCCATCACTGCCTACCACTGTAATTTCTGCAGTCCCTTTGAGGAGAGGAAGGAGAGATTGAGCCTGGGGAAGAGAACTGACGAGCAAGCCAGTTGAAATGTGGAGAGAGGAAAGGTTTGGGTATGGATGACTTGGTGAAAGATGCAGAAGGAAAGAAAAGAGCTGGATGAAAGCCAAAGAGGGGAGAGCTCAAAGGAATGGACAAACAAGGGCTGAACCAGGTTATGCAGTTCAGAAGAAGCAGCTCTGTCAGGTTTTCATTCATGGGTAGTTGGTGAGCTCTTTCCATTGGTAACTAGTGCCAGCAACCTGCTACTGTGTTATTTTACTAACTTAACTTTCATGTTCCCTGCACAGTTATGAAAAGCATCAGCTATTCATGAACAAAAGCTCTCTCTTAGGTTTCTCCTCTGGGCACTCCTTGGATTTGCCATTGTTGGATTAATTACTTTAAATAAATGTCCACTTTTAGAGTTGAGTCCTTAGCAGTCCCCACCACTATCTTCACTCCTTTCTAACCAACTGTGGAACACAGCTGCTTCTCCCTTAAGCTAAAGAAGCAGCTGTTGTTGCACTACATGTGTTACTGGAGTTCAGCTCAGTCAGATCTCCCAGTGAAATTAATGGAAGTCAAGGCTGAGTAAAGACTAAGGAACAATTATTTAAGGCATGCCCCACATAGTAATAACAAGAAGAAGAAGAAATGCTTCATGTCTCTTGATTTTTTGGACCCTCATTATTCTATGTGCCTTGTAAACCTTTCAAACATTGAGAGTTGCTTTTGTTTTACGTGCAGAATCGACCTGTTTCTCTAACAGGAGAAATGCATAGTGGCAAACATGTTGGAAAACCTGTAGAAATGGAGTTTGAAACAGAAAAGTGAGAGAGCAAGTAAGTGCTGCTCTGTTGGAGTGTAGAAATGAGCACAAAAGAAGGCTGGCGAGCAGAATCAGATGAATGGACCAGAAAGTGAAGAAAATAAGGAGCAGATATGGAGGCAGGGAATGGAATTATTTAGGACTTCACAGATGAGTGACATGCCTAATTTTGGTGCAGTAGGAGACAGAAGGCTTTGCAAGAAATTGGAGAACTTTGGAATGTAACCAGAGCTGTATCGGAGGGACTCCAATATTCAGAATAAAAGTTGGGCAGATACAATTGACAGTGGTAAAAAACTGGATCCTATGAAATTGCAGACATAAAGTGGGAGTGTTTTGCAATGATTTTCACAGGACTGAAAGGAAGGAAAGAAAACAAAAATTACAGAAATTGGGCTTCATATCCTACTGCTTTGAGATAATTTAACAGAACGTGTTTTTCTGCTCTAAACATTTTATCTTTTTGATGACCAGGTGATATCCAGAGGTGCGGTTTTGGATAACATGATGATTTAACATTTGTACTGAGTTCAAGGAAATGACGCCAAGTGAATCAAGTGATCATACTGTGAACTCAAAATGAGTAGGAAGTGCTTTTTAGTCAGTGTAGGGAGTACTGACCGAGCTATTTGCAATTCCAGCAGGTTAGTTTTTGAACATTAGAGCTGGATGTATTTGTGACATGAATTAGATAATACAGATTAATTATGTATTATTAGTGTTTGCATTGCTATGGCCTTAGAATTGTTCACTAGGGATATGAAACTCTGACAGAAGTTACTAAAAATACCAAAAGAATGTGTGTGTTCTAGTGCATTAATGTCTCAGTTCTTGGCCCATGGGTGTTTTGTTCAATTGGTAAGCCAAGAGAATATATCACGGACACGTAATTTTTCAAAATGCTCAAATACCTTGGTCCCTTTGGGATAGGAAGAAAGATGGGCCTTAGCCCTGAGGATCCAAATAGTGAGCTTTTAAGTGGGTCTGGGGGGGAGGAGGCATTTGCAAAGAGCACAGAATCCATAGACTTCAGGTCCATGAACAGTGTTGAAACTCCCAGAGGGTCGCTTCAGCTGAGTGTAAGGGACTAATGAGCCAGTCTGACTGTTTATGGGCTGTGGTTAACCTCTTGCAAGTTAGGATTTCCTGTCCCCAGCAATGAGCTGTGACCGCCAGCACCACAGTGTTAATGATGAGGTAGGGGCTGATGAATGGCTGGACTCCAGACAGCAGCCTTCACTGGCAAAGAATCAAGTGGCTAGAGGGAGAAAAACATTGAAGTCTACAAGGGAAATAATGCAATCTCCAGAACCTATAATTCCCATGTTTAAAAAAAGAAAGGGATAAAGAAACTGGCGACAAATTCAAAACAAGTGAAGCTTTTATCTCTGCATTCTGAATAGAAGATTGTTCTTCAGCAAAACTGGCTGTAAAAGCCAGGCCAGTTAAAACAATATGCAGGCTGCTTGCCTCCAAGTAACCAGAAATTGTTGGCTCAGAGTAGCCTGCTCTGAGGAGCCAACCTGCTGGGAGACGTTATCCAAGCAACGGCTTGAATGTAATTCCTCCCGCTGTGGAATGGCTCTTTGGCAAATGAAGACCCTAATTAGAGATGGAAGGGTTTCTATTTTGTTTTTCTTTAATCCTTGCCCCGAGGCCTCTGCAATACAACCATGTCTCTGCTTGCGTGGAGAGAAGTTTCCAGTTTCCCTTTGTAACAAAAATCCTCCACCTTTTTCATTTTTGTTTTCCCCTTCTTTTTATCTTTTTCCTTTTTTAATTTTTTTTTTTCCTACAGAGTCAACAAACTAACAACAAGGGCCCACCACAGTTTAGGACCTTGAAACTAAACTAATCAAAAACTAAGGATAACTGTTTGGAAGAAGGGCTATATCATCCTGTATTAGCCAGCCACAAACATGGAAGGTTGCTAGCTAAACTGGAATATTGGCCTAGCATGCAGATTTTTACTGTTGAACTTATTACCCAAGGTGATTCTAGTAGTAGAGATCTCACAGATCAGGGAGGATCAGAGGGAGGATCTCATAAAATCAGCAGTATCCTACTGGATTCCAAGGGAATCCTAACATGCTTCATTCAGAAGGACTGAAGTCCTTACTAGGACTTACATGCATTTCTGTAGTCTTGGATGCAGATGCTCATCCCTGTCAAAGAGGACAGAACCTCCAGGGCAATGTACTGCAGCACTTTGATATGTGTAGATGGCTTTTTATAGTGGTCTGCATTGATAGTTTCTTTAATTTACAACTCCTCCAATGCTTTCTTACATCTCTGTTTTTTACTAACTTCTCTCAGCACCACAACATGCTTCCATGTATGTTTACACAATTATCTTAGGTCTAGTTTGTTGTTTCTATTCATCTACTTTCAGTACACCCTCAATGCAAAGTTAAAAGAATCATCTGGGTGGGCTGTAGTGGTATTTTATAGCATATGATACACTACATGTTTAGTACATAATTTCTAAGATAAATTCATCTCATGACCATTAAATTTCAAAGGTAACTGTAGATTGAAGTTCTGGGAGAAGCTGGAAGGGTTAAAAGATGTAGCTGCATTTCTGCTTAACCATCAGTTGTTGTGAATGCAGCCACACAGTTCTTGCTGAGTGTGCTAGGTTCTCTGTGAATCTGTAATCTAGTTCAAGACCCCAGTCCCTTCCTTTGATCTCTTCCAGTGCTCACCCTTCTCTCAGTGACTGTGCCTTGTCATAGCAACAAGCCTGCTGGCCTGCAGAATGGTCTGTGATAGCAGAGGTCAGGGTTTTGGGAGTGGAGTCCCATGACTCTGAAATGTATCTTAAGAGATGTGCAACCCACAGGCTTTGCTGTGTTCAGGATTAAATAAGTGTCTTTTTCTTACTGTTTTTACTTGGTCTAGACTCAGAACTGGTGACAGTGTTTCTCCCTAACCCCAAAAAAGAGAGAATTCAGTTTTCTTGTTCTTTGTTTTAACCATCTGAGAGCCTCTCAGTACTGAGTGGTATGAATCACATTGGTGTGTATATATTGTTGATGTGATTATTGCACAAGGTGATAGTTTTCTTAAAACTACAAGTACATAGCTTTTTTAGGTTTGGTTTTGGTTGGTTTTTCTTTTTTTTCTTCTTTTTTTTTACAGAAAGGTACATTGTTTTTAAATTCTGATTGTGCTTTTAAATTTAAAAATGCTGCTTCGCACTTTCTATACTTCTTAATTGGTAAGCAACTACATGTGTATAAAACATATCTCAAAGGGCTAGAGAAGTTCAGTATTCCAGTCAGGAAGGGGTTTTATGCTGTTGGGATACATGAGGATTTGACTGTCTTATTTTGATATTCTGCCTTTTTTTTCAGACAGAAATCCAAAAGTTCCTTTTTTGCTATCTCAGAAAAAGTTTGAAATGGCATCCTGTTCATGCTTGGCTTAATTGAGTTTCTGGAATTACCAGGAAATTGTACATTAACAGGTCTGAAGCATCAGTTGGTTAATTTGTAACTTCTGCTGTTTGCAAAGTAGATGGCTGTCCTTTTCTCCTTCCTCCTCTGCCCTGCAGAATTGGCCTGTGGCCTGCTCGTGTTGGTTCAAGGGACAAGGTGTTATTTTGTGATGGATTGAGCCTGATAGCAGTGTGGGGGGAGACAGGAGAGAAGGGGTGCCTGTATTGTTCAGATGTTGTCAGTATTCTGTGTAGCTCTGAGAGAAAGAGAGGTTTTTGCATTTTCACAGTTGTAAAGAAAAGGTGTATTTGACACAATGCTATGGGGTTTATGTAAGGTTTTTACTGATGAGCAGGTTTGGATTTGATTTCCTGGTTCATGTGATGCCTTTTCTGCCATACTGAAGATCTAATGCTGCCATCCATAGAATGGGGGTGCAGTTCATACCCACTGCTTGTTTTAATAGAGTTGTTTAAGGTATTCCTCTCTCCTGAAGAAGTTTAGGGCTTTGACAGCATCAGGGACAGAATGCCATTCAGCTGACTGGAATGGCAAACTGGCATTGGCAACATCTTGTCCCAACCTGCAGATTCATCGTGAATTTATGTAAGAATCAGTGCTCTCTTTCTCATCATTAGAACTTCTTGGGTTTGTCCATACCTAACTGAGGATTTCTCAAAACTGCAGAAAGTTAAACCCTGATAGCGTAGGCTCCTAATGCTTATTTCAGCATCAAAGTTGTCCTCTGCTAATTTAAAAAAAAAATCATATGAAGACAAGTCTGCAGAAGTGTCATACTTTAACTACAGCAAACCTATACTAGAAAAGCCAATATTCTAGAACCTGGGACTGCATATTCTGTATCATACTTCAGTAATATTGTCCACATCTTTGTGGCCTCACTTAATCTTGATATGGAGAAAATAGGTGCAAATCAAGTGATTTGTGACCACTAAAATATATTGGAACTGATTCTGTTACTTTTTATTCTGCTCAAAAGAAGAACCAGACCACTGAATTGCTATATTTATCATTTATTTTGGTGAGATATTGCAGATGGAAATTCCTTCAGCTGTATTCCCTAGCAGTCAAGACTGTTGAAATCCTTGAACTGCTTTTCCAGAGCAATAAAGCAAGATACTGCACCTTTTCAATGAAAATCTTATTCCTTGGAGTAAGAGTATGCAAGCTGCATGTCACTGAGTGTGCTTATGTGTTACCAGTTTGCTATGTGAGAGGCTGACTTCTCTTATTTCAAAGGACCAGAAGACAGCTGATGATAGAATCAGCTGTGAAAAACGTTCCACTTAACACTGCTTGCATAATCCCACTCTTTTGTCATATTAATGACCACTGACTCCACAAGGTAGAGCTATCTGACATAGACTGTTGGATCTGATGGGCTGGGAATATCCAGAAAATGTGCCTCAAGTTCAATAATTATTAGTTCATAGAAAAACTGAGGGGGGAAAAAAACCCTCAAAAACTGACAGAGGAAATTCAGGCTGGCTCAGTTCTCAGCTAAATAAGGATGTACAAACCAATTTTATAGACTACTCTGTTCAACAATCTCTGCACTGATTTAGAGTAATACTATATTTTCTGCCCCCAAAACCAAGATGTACTCAAAAAAGAAAGGGCAAGATGAAAAAGCCATTGTTATACCTTTTGGAGCTGTGCTGTTTCCCTTAGTTCTGACTGGAAGTGTTTTGCTTTTAGGATCCATAGGACTGTCTTCTGTGTACTGTATCCTTACTCTTGTGCTTCCCATCTTGATCATTTTGGAGGACCAGCTAATAATGCTGACACCTGATGGAATAGTTGGCTAAAATGAGTTTACTGGCATCTGTACTGGTTATTCCTTTAGCCATTGCCCAACCTCCTCTTCCCAATCCTTATGATTTTCTTAACCCAGGGAATAAATCAACTTGCTCATGTAGCAAGTATATGTAATTATACCATAATTATAATTAATATTTGTTAACTAGAGTGTACTAAGTTCCAAGAAGATAATACCTAGAGTTGGATGAACAATTCAGCAAATCCAGGAAGACAGGTAGCTTTTAATGTAAAAACATTTGCAAGAACATCATTTTAGAACAGCAGGCTATATCTTACACAGTACTTTTAAAACATCTTTTTCTGCCTTTAGTCTGGGAGTACTGTCTAGGATGTTAGCTTAAAAAAAGTTTATTTGTAAGTAGTAATCTGGTTCTGCCAATAGCCATTTTTAGCAAAAGGTACTCTCTTAATAGATGTGTAATGCATTACTATGTTGATGATGTTGTAAGCAGAGCTTACAGTGCTTAATGAACTTTGATCTCCCCACCTATGGTTTAAGCCTCGGTCTTTCTCCCATCTGTAATTTATTCACTCTTTGCAGTCCATTAGATTAAAAAGTGTCGTGTCCTCAGGTGCAAATACTGCTGAATATTACCAGGAAATTCTAACTCTGGCAAAGAAGTAAATGTAATGAATAAAAGCTAATGTTGCTGGTATGATTTTTCTCTTAAAGGGGAACCTTGTTAAGCAGCTTTTCTTATATGATGGTTCCTCCACTGTTTCATACTAACTGAAATATTGGAATGAGATCATACTAGAAAGCAGAGGAGGAGATGCTTGCTGTGTTCATATGTGCCAGCATGCAAGGTCCTTCAAGGTGTCAGGAAGTAGCTGAACTTGTTACTGTTTTGATTGTTGCTGTCCTACCTTGAATGAATGAGAGGAACAGTGCACCTGTTTAATAATTATCTGGTCCCTTGGGATGAAAGTTTGCCTCATCAAGGAAGTTGTTACTTCCTTATTGTATTTGCCTGGCCCACAGGAAGGGTGTGCAGAGCTCTTAAAATCTTTCTGGTGTTCTTCGAGGTAGTAACTTAAAATTCCTCAGGCCTGGAGATGTGGAGAGATATTTTCCTGGCACTTCTGTCACGTGCATTTGCTCTTCTCTTACCTAGATTAAAAGGCCTAGTGCATTCTGACAGATCTTAATCTGAGACAGTATTTAATGTGCATTTTCTTGGTAATGTCCATTGCTCTGTAGCAGCATAAGCTGTAGACTCGGAGCAGAGAGATGGAGTGGGAGGTTGTTGTCCCCATGAACAAAGTGATCACTTGAATTACAAGAAGTGCAATTACTTTTGTTTGTTTGTTTCCTATTACTCTTAACAAAAGAGGAAGAATACTGATAAGTAGTGCTAGTCACTTGTTTTAAGCCACAGAAGACAATCACAGAAATAGGCTTGGCAAATGCATGGGAATTGAATTGTGGACATGGCTGTTTGTTTGCCACAAGTACTGTAAATGTAAAGGTAAAGCATGTACTGTATTAGCTTCTTTTCCCCCCTTATCCAACTTGTGTTTATTTTTGATGTAGGTTTGGTCACTTTGCTTAGAAAAGTGATTTGAGGGAGTCTTTAAAAGCTGGCTAGCCCAGAAAGAAAAAAAAAAATCACGTGCGTATTACAGACTGGCATTATTTTAAGTGGGACTTAACATTGCTGTGTTATTTTGAGCTGTCCTGATTACTGAGTAGTGGACAGGGCATTTTCAAAGACGTTTTAATTACCCTGCGGTATTTTTGGGGATGCCGAAGGAGGGCGGCAGTGGCCGGCAGGTGTTTCAAGCTGCCCTGGAGCCCCAGTCACAGGTGCGCTGCGGCCCCGCCGGCTGCCACCTCCCACTGAAGGGGGGAAGGAGGAGGGGAATGCCCAGCGAACAAGTGCGATGATCAGCTCAGGCTGCCGCCTGCTCGCACTCACAGCGCTCCCTCCACAGTGCCGGGTTTTAAGGCCGAGCTGGAGGCGGAGGCGGGCGGCGGCTGCGCTCGGGTCTCTGGCCAGCGGAACCGGGCCGGTCGGATGGTTCGCGGTGCCGGAGCCTCGAGCCCGCTGGAGAAGGGCTGGCGCCCACCTTCCCGAGCGGGCCGTGGCTCCCGGGCTGTGCCCCGGAGCGGCGGGAGCGCCTCGGCACCCGAGTACCCACATGGCTCTGCAGGACCTGGCTCCTTGCACAGGGAGGGCCGGGCTCCCCAGTGCCTCCGGCAGAGCCCGGGAAGTTTCGCAGGAGCGAATGCACCGCCTTTCCTGGGGATCGGGACCCCTGCAAGGAATAAAACCGCTCAGCGTTTCCCCGTTCTCGCCGCCGTGGCCGGGGACAGGCGGCGCTTCCGGCGGGGGGCGGCGCGGCCGCAGGGGGGCGCTGTGCGCGGCCGCCGGTCCCTCAGAGCCGCGGGAGGAGCGGGGCGATGGCGGCCGGAGCCTCGCCGGGCTCGGGCTGCGCTCGGCCGCAGTGAAACCAGCGCCGCAACTGGCAGAACCAGTGACGGGTGACCCCAACGGGTCACCCCCGTGTGCTGTTACCCGCTGACTCGGTGCTTTTCGTGTCTTAACAGCTGGTGGTGGAAACTTGCTGCTCGTTCAGTGTATTCACGCAGTTAAGGAGTTTTTATCAGCACTGATCTGTAAAATCTCTTTAAAAATCTCTTCAGAGATCAAGGGGCCTTGCTTGCTGACTGATCATCCTGAAAAAAATAATCTAAATAGCCTGAACAGTTCCATAAGCAGTGCGTGTCTGTAAGGGGTGCGTTCTAGGGAAACCTGGATGAGCCCTCACCTCAGGGCTGCTGCAGCAGAGATGGGTGCTGGATTCCTTTTAACTCTCCCTCCCCAGCAGTTCTTAGTCATTAACCAGGTGTGCTGACTTCAAAGGGGACAAATACCTGGTGGGCTGAGAAAAAGCTCCCATTTGGGAGTTGGTTTCCCTCCTGTGCGGTCTGATGGGCCTTGTGTTAAAATAAAAACGAAATATGGGAATAGAGCAAAGAAAGTGACCTGTCTCCACTCAAACCAACTTATCTGTATTGGTCAGCATTTTTCTTGGAAAATGCTGATTAATATTTCATAATTTATTACTTTTATTGGTTTCTCTTATATTGTGATGTAAGTTCAGGTTCTGCTAGTTCCTGTGGAGGGCCAGTGCCTTCTTGTTTAGTACTGTGATGGTGCTAGCTGTCATTGCTTGGAGAAATAGTTTCTTGCAATCTGTGTCCATAATGGAAATAGGATTTTGAGAAGCTACTGAGAATGTCTGCTTTGTGGAGTCATTGAGCAATATTTGAACAGTACACACAAGAGGCACAGTGGCAGAAATGAGTTAAAAACCCCTGTGTTAGCCTTGGTGGTTAAAATACTGTTTTCTCTATCCCAGAGGATTTTAATATCTTCTAATACCTTCCCTGTGCAGTTGATAACACCCGGTTTGGACTGTATTTGATGAAAACCTGTGCACTTCCATAGGTCTGATCTTACCAGCGTAAGAGGCGTATGCAACAGTTCTGACCTCTGATGGTCAGAAAAAGCAGTATTCTCTGAGGCACATTTTGCAAAGATTGTGATATCCTAGTTTGTGATAGTGACACTGAAAAAGTATAAAGAACCTGGTCCACCTTAATTATCTACACTGGTGAGTTTATCTCCACTCTAAGTCATAGGGAAGATTGTTTTTAATGGCACTTCTGAATAACATGGAGGGAAAGAACATAATTTTAAAAAAAATCTTGTATTTAAAGTCTTTAGAAGGTCTTAATCTCATTTGAATTTGTTTAAAAGGTTGTTGAAAGAGGAGTTTGAGAAGGAAGGAGCAGAGACACTGTAGAAGCTTTAGTGAAGTTCAACTACATTCCATACTGGTTCAGGAACTCCTGTGTTTGTAATTATTCTGTCATTTGTTTTAACTAAACAGAAACACAAAATGTTAAGTTTTCTCTTTGGAGATGAGGAGAGGGAATAATTTTTGAGTGAAGAAGTTATCTTTTGGGGTGGGACTGAGGATGCTGTCTTTCTTATTGCAGGCAAAACGAGCAGTACAGCGAGGAGCCACAGCGGTCATCTTTGATGTTTCTGAAAACCCAGATGCCATTGATCAGGTACGAAGCAATGCCAGGCAGGAAGCAATGTAGGTGTTGGGAACCTGGTAGAAAGGGAAAACTTTGGGGAGTTAGATTTCTCTTCTAGCTTTTGCTAGAAGAATCCAGCCCTTGGATTAAGGTTTTGAAAGAGGATGGAGGCAAATTTTTTGTGGCCCGTTATCTAATCAAGGAGGTTTTCTTTGCCTGGCGCTGTGTACAAAACACAGGATGTTTGGGCCTATCCAGCCTGTGATCAATAGTGTTGTTGAACAGCTGCTGTTTTTGAGACTGCAAAATGACTTTCAAACCTGATTCCAAACAAGCTTATTTTTAAAACTTATAACCATTTCTTTCTCATTTACAGCTGATGATTTCTGCCTATGTATTTTGTGGACAAGCAGGGTTTTACTTCTTTTTCCAACTCTTGTTATAACTTCCATCTTTTTATTTGAAGTGGGTGAGGTAATAGCCCTATGAAAGGCTTCAGCATACTTCAGCCAATTCTGAGTTATTTCAGTGAAGAAGCATAAGCGCAAAAATAGTCTGCATTTGGTTTAGTTCTGTTTTGTCTTGAAACAAAACTGCTGTTTCTGTTACAACAGAAACAAGCAGAGCTGAAGGTTTTTAAGTGCAGCGTGTATTTCTTGGGGGAAAAGAGAGATCATCAGTGTTTACATTAAAACTGGCTTTAATTCTGAAATGAGCATTTGTTGGACGAAGGAATGCAGAAGACCCTGTGCAATGGATGCTTTGAGTACTGTGGTCTCCTTGGGCATCAAAGTTGCAGCCTTGATACTGAAAACATTCACAGGGATATTTTTTCCCCTTTTCTACAAAGGAAAAGTATCTTCAGAAAGATGTGATCTGTCTTTTTCCATTTTTTAGCTCTGTGTTACAGCTTCTGGTTACTTTCAGCCACTCTGCTCTGGGCTTGGGAAGCTGAGTTACTGTCTCCTGCTCTTTTCCCTCTAACAGTGACAGCTTTCCTTGCTTGATTATAAATAATAAACTGGATGCATCTTTCCCCAAGAGCTGGGAAATGAGTATAGTGGATGTTTGAATATTTTGGGTGTACCAATAAAATGGAAGGTTAGTGGCTAGAGCAGTAGCTGACAAAGTAGGCTCTGTTAGATGAAAGAGCAGTAGCCTGTGGAAACACTGGCAAACAGGAGAGGAATGACTGGATGTAGCTTTCATACTCTAAAAGTAACAGTTACTGGATTGGCTCTGTTCTCATGCTGCTCTGGACGCTTGTTTTCAATGGATTGTGATTCTCATCTAAAGTCTTCCGAACCCTTGAGATCAGAAGTGCTACGTAATTTATCTTTAAAATAAGTACCATTTTGGCACTCATAAAGAAATTGTGGAAAACAGTGACAGCAGTGGAGAAAAAACTGACATAAGTTAATCTGGACTATCTTTGGTTCAAATGGAAATATCCTAAGACACTGAGGGGAGCTGTTTAGGAAGTTACCTCAGGTATGCTTGTTACCAAGCACTAGAACAAATAAGGGGGATTGCTTTGAAAGGGAGGAGTAGAATATTATGAAGGGCAATCCTTCCTGCCAGTCAATGGACAGAAATTGGAGTCAGGCCTGACCAGAAGAATTGTCCTCAGGTAATTTGGTAGATGCCAAATGAAATGACTTTGCCTACAGATTTTGTGGGGTTTATTCCCATTGATCTGTGTATCTTCTGCTGTAAATAAAGAATGGAACTTCTTCTGTTTTCAGAAATGTTCTCTGAAGTCTGACTTGTTTCTTAGTTTTACTTTTGCGTATTTCAAGAGAAGTAACAGCACCCAGAGCATGATGTTTAGCAAGAGTCCGACAATGTGCAGAAGTGACTGAGGAATTGGATGGATTCTTTCTTAGACAAGAAATCATGAGAGAGAGTATGTGTCTGGGACTGGAAGGACAGTGATTGAATTTGGCCCTAGGCCAGCAAGGCTTGTAGACACATAGGATCCCTGGATACTTCAGCTAGTTTTAAGCTCATCACAAGACACCTGCCTTAAAAGCAGTTTGATCAGTGTCCTCAGAAAATCCACTGAGTGCTAGGAAGAATCAGTTTTAAAAAGTATCATTGAAATCTGTTCTCATCTGGTCAGCATAAGCAGAGTCATCATCCTTTAATCAGGATGGTAGACCAATCAGCTGGTAATTTCTACATGGTTTAGCCAGAACTAATAGGTAGCTATCAACAATGCAGATATGTTAATCTGAGCCATAAGATACTATTATTCTATTTGCTCACATTCCTGTCGTTTCATTCCTTTCCCCTGTACCATTTCCATCTGCTTGTCAGTGCATTGCTTGTTTTGTATCAGCCAGCCTCTATACTAGTATTTTTCTTGTAAGTCAGTATAAACTATGTGAATTTATTTTGTTGCTGACATTTTGCAACAGAACAATTCTCTTGTCTAGTTATTACCCTCTCTGGTATATAATTTAGCAGATTGTTGTCTGGATTTGTTGGCCGGAAAAGTTGCACATTCTCCACACTTGAAGGTTTTCAGCATCTGACAGGATAAAGCCCTGAGCAGCCTGGTTTGATGTCATAGTTGACCCTGCCTTGACCAGGAGGTTGGGCTCGTGACATGCCTTCCCACACACATTATTTTCTGAGTCTTTCTATGATTTGACCTTTCTTACAAAATGTAGCTGGACCTGAAAGGAAGTTTCAGGGTGAATTATGTGGTCTACTCATATGCTTTAGTCTTTGAGACCTCCCATCCTGCAGTCAAGAGGTCTAGTGGTTGCTAGAACTCAACTAATTTTGAATGAGTTTGTCAAGTTAAACAACAGAAATTAATAACTTAACTTGGCTAGGTACAAAGCCCGAAAGACAGGACTCTATGGGATTGTTCAGAAACCTGAAGAAATTTCTGTGTGAATAATGTAACTACAAAGTTGAAATTGATTGATAAAATGTACTAAGAACAAGGTTTTTGGAATGTGCAGATTTTTATTCTTCTACGTTGTGAGGTTTAACATTACAGTATTAATATATGCACTGGTATATAATGCAGCTAAGTTAAAGCTGCTATTCAGAAATAGCATTTGCTTATCCTTAATCTTAGTTTTGGTCCATAAAAAAAAAAAAAGACAGCATAAGTCAAAAGTTTAATTCAGGTTTAATTCCGTGGAATACTTAACTAAAGCTCTGTGCTAGAAGAGAACAATTGGTGCTTGAAATCAATTCCACGTTCATATTCCTTTACCATTCTCTGCATTGTCCAGAAGAAACGTGGTTTTCCTGAAACATGCCTTTTGAGCAGACTATTTTTTTTTATTCTAGCTGAACCAGGGCTCAGAGGACCCTCTGAAGAGACCAGTGGTGTATGTGAAAGGTGCTGATGCTGTCAAGCTAATGAACATAGTTAACAAGCAGAAAGTGGCACGAGCCAGGATTCAGCATCGCCCCCCACGGGTGAGACTTTCAAATCCTTTCTCTGGATATCACAGTGGTGGTGTTACTGCGGGCAGGGCTTGCTCACTACACTGAGGGTGAAGATGTTTTGATGCCCCTTATGTGCATTATTACATGTGAAATTCTGTTGATCTAAATAAACTGAATAACTGCATTGTGGACAAGCAGCTGCACCTGGTGTAAGTACAGAATCCACAGTGTGGCATCTTCTGTCTTTCAGAAGGATACTTTTGTGTATTGAAATGGCTGAAAAATTCACAGAGAAGAAGTTTTCCTTTTTCTTGATTAAGTAACTTAGTGATTGCACACTCCTGCTGGTTCAGTTTTGTAAGGTGGTCTGCCCTGTGTTAACTAATAATTCTATGTAGTATTTTAAACATGGATTAATTATGAGATTATCTGATTAATTATGAGATTATATGATATTTGTTATTGTAATATAAAATACTTTTTCTAGACTCCTTCCCCCTAACACTTTCTAACATAGAGTTTACAGAAGAACAAAGCTAGAAGGTCATCCATGTTCCAGTTACCACTTTGGTTTGGTTCTTTTTTTTTTTTTTTTTTTTGGAATCCTTGTGTTAAGAAATGTATTTGAGAAGTGGGCCATTTTTTAAAAATTCAGATGTGGATTTTCAGTCACTTACATGCATAAGTAACCAAATAAGCTATAAAAATTTGTGTTGGTGTGATTCACTCAGTTAAAAAACCTGGATTTTGCAGTTCAGAGACTGTAAATCTAACATCTTGTGATTGTATGTTCCTCACTTGCAGTGGCACTTGAAACCCAGGTTTTGTCTCATAGAATCGCAGTTAATGAACACAACAGTCTGGACTTTGACTTGTGCCATTCTGACTCTGTACATTTGGCCATGGCCTCTGAGAAATTAAAAGAGAAAGAAACAGCGGATTTGAGTGTGACCTAAAGGAAGGAAAAATAATACTTATGTTTTAATTTTAAGCAACCCACCGAGTACTTCGATATGGGAATTTTCCTGGCCTTCTTTGTGGTTGTGTCTCTTGTTTGCCTCATTCTTCTTGTCAAGATCAAACTGAAACAGCGACGTAGTCAGGTAAGAGCAGTAATGGGATATTCACCAAATGCATAAAGTTAGCTTCTCTTACTTTGTCCTAAAATGTGCTTTCAGCTTTTGGAAATGCAGGATGCTGACTTACAATAGTGATCTTGGTGGCTCTGTGGTTTTATCCATGCAAGTAGGCCTTTGGAAGAATTTGGAACTGTCTTTAAAGGAGATTTACATTGACCCATGATGTTCAATCAGTTAAATCCTGAAATAAAAATGGTACGGAAGCAGTCCACTTAGCCATTGGGAAGAAAGAACATGTCTGGTTTTTCACAGGTTACTGGTAGCACTTCTGAATAAGTTCAGACTCTTGTTGATGTATTGTGGAGAGGCTATCAGGATCAATAATAAATAACAAATCTTTCCAATAGGATAACATCTATTGAAATGGGAGAGGTTTTCAAAGTAAAAAGTTTGGTTAGGAGAAATTCTAGGTGACATACTTTGAATTTGTCCTGGAGGAAATGATACAGCTAATTTTTAACATTTCATTTTAATCTCTTTCTCAAGTATTGCTCCAGGTAATATGGTGGTAACAGCATATTGGGGCATTACAATCAATCCTGACATTTAAATAAAAGTTCCTGGCCAAGTTTTGTATGTTGGCTTGAATAGTTGCTGCCTATCAATTGAGCAGCTGCAGTGTATCCCATTTGTCAGCACCTTCACCCAGTTCTAATTCAGAGTAGTTTATCATTCTCACTTCTGCATGTGGCATACATTCTTTTCATGAGGCTTCTGATCTGAATTCTAATTAGCCTTCTCTGTTTAATTTAAGAAATTATACATTTTTGGGCTTGACATGATCTATAAGATACGTTATGGTGGGGTTTCTCTGCTACTACACTCTAGTCCCTTACACAGCAGCATTGGCTTTTTTTTTTCCTTTTTTTCTTTTTTTTTTTCTTTCTTCTCATGTAGAATTCCATGAACAGGCTTGCAGTGCAAGCATTGGAGAAAATGGAGACCAGGAAGTTTAAGTCCAAAAGTAAGGGACACCGAGAAAGTAACTGTGGAGCACTGGATACACTCAGTAGCAGCTCCACCTCTGACTGTGCCATCTGCTTGGAGAAGTACATTGATGGGGAGGTAAAGGATGAAAGGTTTCTTCACCACGGGCTGGGAATGTAGGTGGTTTTAGCACTGTGGTACATGGCTGGCTGTTGGGTACATTCTGTACCAAGGTGGTGCTGCTTGTCAGTCTGATCACACTGAGTGGCCAACTCGGCCTCAGCTGCATCCTGCAGCTCCAAATTACCCATGCTGCAAAGTGAGAGCTGAAGGATCCTGTTTGCAAGTCGCTACCGCCAACGTTCTTGCATTTCTGAAGAAGAAGTCACAAAGAAATCAGGGTTGCCTCAGCAGCTGGTTCTCTGGGTATTATTGTCAAGTCATGCACTTAGGTGATTCTCTGTTGGAGGTACCTTAGTGTTTTGGGATACCCTTAGTGTTTTGTTGAGATATCCTTAGTGTTTTGCTTTTCAAGTTTTGATGGCACCCTGTCTTAAAAATGTCAAGTACACAGAAATGCTGGGAAACCAGAGGAGGAGAAGGAAGAGAGGTCAGGAAAGAAGATGATGTTTCAGGAACAGTTTTGTAACTCCTCTATTACCATCACTGTACTGATGTCAGGGCTTGCTGTCCATGACAGTTCTACCCAGAGGAACCAATGAAGGGGTGAAGTAGAAAATGGGCTCCTTAAAATAAATAAAATAGAGGCAGTCAATATTCACAGATATGAACACCCATTAGAAAGATTATGTGAGGACATTTTATTTTGAAATTATTCATAAAAGAATCATAATTTTTAAGGCAATAGGAAAAAACAGATGCATATTTGAGTGCTTCAAGGTGCAAATAGAAAGTTAATGAAGTTAGTTGATGGGAAATTATACAGAGTAGCAAGGATGAAGGTAGACAAGGACTTCAAAAGGGCTGTACAAAATAGACTGGAGAGGAAATTCAGGCATGAGCTTGAGCATGAAGTGATAGACATAGGGAATAGCTGCACATATATCAGGGATGGATTGGGAGCTGAGCATTGCTATTGAGGAAGAAGATCTTGATGCTTTAGATTGCTTTGTGAAAGCAAATTGGTGTTTTGTGGCAGTTAAAAAGGCAAATCAGATACTAGAAATGAGATGGGAAAGTTTAGAGAACTGAACAGAAAATAAAATTACACCACAGCGTAAGTTTAGTCATGTTCTCATTTTGTGTACTTCTGACCTCACTTCATAAAAGATCTGGAATGGAAATGAAGGTGCTTCAGAAAAGGGTAGTCATCAAATGATCAAATATTTTGAATGGTTTCTATTAAAAAAAAAAAAATTGAGTGGGCAAGGGCTCTTTAGACCTAGATTTCTTGGGGACATAGGGAATACAAAGTCATGTGGTGTTTCTCCACCAGGAGGTAGTAGTCTTGTGGAACTTTGTGCCAAAGCAAGTTAGAAGTTGAAAACCTAAGCTCATGGGGAGATATGAGCACTACCTTGAAGAAAGATTCATTGCAGGCTTCTGAACTGGTAGATACCCATCAGGCTCAGGAAATCCTGTAAACAGATCATAGCTGAAGGACCAGAATCCTGGGCAAGGGAAAAAGTATCATATACACTGTTGGTTTTGCTTTTCCCTGAGTGTTTTCCATTGCAAATAATTGTAGGCAAGGTACCTCATTGCTCTTGATTTTTTTTTTTTTAAAGTTCATTTAATATATGAAGGAAAACTTTAGTGATGGCCTTCCTCAAGGTGTTGGGTCATGGGGACATACAGCAAAAAGTGTCCTAAAGAAATGTCCTGTATCTGCATGGAGTTGTAAGGTGCCTGCAGACTGTTCTTTTAGACACAGCTGATCACTAGCTGTTGTGCTCTTGGTTGTCTTGATGCCATTTTTTTCCTCCCTAGCACTTCTAGGCTAGGAATTGCTCCATTTAGAGGACGGGTTGAAAAAACTAGGAACAAGCTGTGAAAAATTCACTTGTTAGGAAGAAGTACTTTTTCATGGTCCTTCATCTGTTCCTGTAGGAACTGCGTGTCATTCCTTGCACTCACCGATTCCACAAGAAATGTGTGGATCCTTGGCTGCTGCAGCATCACACCTGCCCTCACTGCCGCCATAACATCATAGGTAAGTGCTGCAGTGTGGATGCTCTGGTGTGTGGTTCATTGCAGACAGCTTACAAGATGAAATAAAAAGTGCACCTTTTTGTGAATCTCCATGGAGGTCTCAGTCCTTATTGTAGCACAGCCCTAGAAATACAGTTAGCCCTAAACTCTTTGAGAACAGCTGAGTGCCCCTGGCATAAGATTGGGCTGGGGATGATGCCCAGCTGAGGGCAGTGTTGTGCAGCCCTGAGTGCAAGGACATATGGAGAAGAGGGATATGTTTTTCCTTGGGAATTACAAAGAAGACAATGTATGGGCTTTTATTTTTCCATGGTGTTGTTACTTGGAATGTGGTTTCCCTTACTTGCCCTCTTCCCGCTTTCATTTCCTGTGTGTTAAGAAATTTTTCTGGCACTGCATGTTTATGTAAAAATGTGTAAAGTGAACATTTGAGCAATGACTTCCAGCCTCCCTCAGCCTCTACAAGATGTAACCAGAAGATTTTGTATATATGAGAACAGTATCTGAAATAAATTCACTTATTTTTCTTTTTAAGCAAATACATTTGAGTACATACATTTCAAGGTCTTCTAGATGCTTTTGACTTTTGTTTTGTTCTTATTTCCTTTTCCAATGTAAAAATTGGTGCATAATGTAATGACATGGAAAACAAAATATCCTTCTTTCTTGCATAAAGTATATTTCCTTTTATTCCCTGCTAGTTCTACTTCTCCATTCTTATTTCTCTAATGCAGAACAGAAGAAGGGAAATGCAGCTCCCATCTGTCTGGAATCCATCAACCCAGCGCGCAGCCGGCAGCAGAGGGTGATTCTGCCTGTCCATTACCCGGGCCGAGTGCACAGAGCAAGCCAGATAACAGCCTATCCCACTCGGACAAGCATGGACCCTCACGGGAACCCCATCACGTTACTGACAGTCGAGCGACATGGTGAACAGAGCCTCTACCAAGCCCCGTCCCCAGCCTATATTCGCAGTTATCAGCCCATTCATTTGGACCATGCTTTAAACACACATCACTGTAGCCTGGAGCATAGGGCTTACTCTCCAGCCCACAACTTCCGACGACCCAAGTTTGGTGGACGCAACTTTTCCAAAGCAGCGTGCTTTTCCCGATACGAGACCATGTATCAGCACTACTACTTCCAAGGCCTTAGTTACCCTGAGCAAGATGGACAGCTTCCAGCTGGCATTTCCTCAAAGGGTCCTTCCCGTGCCTTTCAGCCTGGTAGCAGCATGCTTTTCCCTCCTGTGGTACATGTAATGCCCTCGTCCCGCTTGGAGAGTGGCAGTACCTCCAGCTTTAGCTGCTATCACGGTCATCGTTCAGTGTGCAGTGGATATTTGGCTGACTGCCCTGGGAGTGACAGCAGCAGCAGCAGTTCTGGTCAGTGCCACTGCTCCTCCAGTGATTCCATGGTTGACTGCACAGAGGTCAGTAACCAGGGGGTTTACGGGAGCTGCTCCACCTTCCGCAGCTCTTTGAGCAGTGACTATGACCCGTACGTTTACCGCAGCAGGAGCCCTTGCCGAGTGGGTGAGGTTGGTGGTGCAAACAGGGGTGCAATTGTTCTCTTGGAGGGCCCTCACCAGGACGAGCTTCCAGCTCACAGTCACAGTATGGTGGGTGCTGACTGCCGGCCTATGCCAGCTTCTTCCTCAGGGGACCAACTGTCTAACTGCAGCATGGATATGAACTATAGCAGTAATTCCTCACTAGAGCACAGGGATCCAAATGGCACTACCTCAGAGGGAGGACCTGAGGCCACTCCTGGTGCTGCCTTGGATGTTAAAAGGAACTGGAAGAATCCAGAGCTAGCAGGGTCGATTTCGGAGCAAGCATGCGCATGCTGCTTTGAATTCCAGCACTCTGCCCTGGAACCTAGCAGTGGGACAGCTGACTGTAGTGCACTCTTCCTTAGCTCTCCACTGTGGGGGACATGTGGCCAAGGAATTGAACCACAGTCAGGGAACACCCCAGGCTTGTACAGTATTAACTCAGACCACTTACATAGGACAGATGGGGTAAAATATGAGGGGTTGCCCTGCTGCTTCTATGAAGAGAAGCAGGTAGCCTGTAGTAGCAACAGTGGCAGTGGAGGTGGTGGCTGCTATACAGAAGACTATGCAGTGAATGTGCAGTACACGCTTCCTGATGACACCTTGCCAAACTGTTGTAAGGGTGTATGTGATCTGGGTCAACGCATTCCCATAATTCCTGAAGACAGAGACTGTGAGCCGATTCTACCCACAGAGCACCAAGGGACCCACATAGGAGGCTGTAGCTCCTGGGATGGAACACCTGAGCTAGACGCTTACCTGCACTGTCAAGGTATTGGAGAGGTACAGGTCGAGAGGGAGGTGTGCTATGAGGCAACATCATTCCTGCGGCAGAACTACTCTCAGGAGGAGGAAACTGGAATGCCTTTCCCCAGTCCCACTCTGAGCTCTCAGAAGCTTATGACGACCACAAAGGCCACAGGTAATATATGTGCTTTTTTTGATTACTTGCTACCTTTCTATCTTAGTGTATGAAATGCTGCTGGCTATCTAGGTACCTGCAGCCATAAAGGTTACTCCCATCATTTGCATAAGAGCAGTTACTGACTAACCATTCACCCCAAAGTATTAGTCTCTGGTTACCTGTGCTCATTTGGTTATAGCTAGAGGAGGAGAAGATCACTGTTTACTATCTAGCCCTATAAAATCTTGCATGCTCATCCTTTATGGGGAGGGGCCCCCATTAGAGTTCCCACAGCAAGGGACATTGCTAGTCATGGCAGCTGTGGTGATTTGCCTGAGTAGGCAAGGCCACCGTGAGAGACAAAAGACAAGCTGAAGGGTGTTTTTTTAAAAAAAAAATTAAAATCTTGGAACTGCCTTAGAAGAATATGTGGGAAAGTCTCTGCTGCGGACATAGACAAGGGAGAAAAAATAACCATTTACAGAAAGAAGGGTATATTTCTTACCTGCCTTGCCTGGATTTTTTTAAAGGGTGTTCATAGAATCACAAGATACCCTAGGTTGGAAGGGACCTCAGGCCACCATCTAATCCAGCCCCCTGCTCAAAGCAGAGCCAGCTCTGAGACCAGACCAAGTTTGTCAGATTAGACCAAGTTTATCCAGTCAGGCTGGATAAACCTTCAGGGACACAGAGTGCAGTCCCTTTCTGGACTTCTGTGCCTGTGCTTTTGACCAGTGTGGTCAAAAGATTTTCCTTATATCCAGTCTGAAGGTCTCATACTTCAACTTAACTTCCTCACCTCTTGTTCAGAATGCATGTCTGTGAAGACTGTGGTTCCATCACTGGGACAACCTCCATGTAGGTATTGCAAAGCTGCTAGGGATGCCTTTACTGCAGGCTGAACAATCCAGATCCCTCAGTCTCTTCACACAAAGTGCTCCAGCCCTCTGAGCATCTGGCTCTCTGCTAAACTCCAGTCACTGAGTGTCTTGTTCTGGGGCCCCAAAACTGTGTGCAATATTCTAGATGCAATGTTCCTTAGTTTTGTTTATCCTTCAGGTGCTGCATCTCATCCCTTGGAGAGAAGCCAAATCAGTGACTAGACCTGTCCAGATGATCCCAGATGGAGAAGCGGAGCTTATCAGAGACTCCCAAATTCTCATGGACTTAATTTTTTAAAGCTTTGACAAACACACAAAAGTGGTAATGTGGAGAAGTCCCTCCCCTACTTCCTCTGTGTTCACATCAGTTTGATTGTCTCCTTTGTCCCTCCTGCCTGAAGCCTTCAGGCCTTGATTTGTGTGCAAAGCCCATGTGGGGACATGGTGTGGAGCATTTCTGAGCTCTAGTGCCATTTCTATATTAATGACAAAGTGTTATTTATATTTTCTTTTTAGAAGTGACCTCTTGCTGAGAGGTAACACAGTGTGTTAAATAAGCCAGGCTATGTGTAGATGCTGTTATCTCCTACTTGAAGGAGTCCAGCCTTTGATAAGCTCAGGGCTACACCTGCCTTAGAAACCAGATAGCACCTTGAAATATAGTAGTCCAGAGAGATACAGCTGCTGAATGGATGCTCAGATACTGACTAATCCCAGTAGTGAATCCTAGCAGCCAGCAAGTTATGTGAGCAATTTTGAGGGAGGTGAAGCATTGGACTGTCTGCTTTCTCCCCTTCTCTCCCCTTTCATGCTGCTCTGATGGTTTGGCTAGGAGGGTGTCCTGCCATTTATGGTTAGTTTCAACAGAGTGGGGGTAAGGAAGCTGATAGCTCAGAATGTTCTCATCCTCACTTCCTGTATTTGAACCGTGGACCTCATTCTGACCAGTGAAGAATGCTGGGGACCTCTCCCTCAAGCAGATGCTAGAACAAAGTGCTTAGAAAGGCTATTACCTTTGTAGGTAATGAACTTTTCCTTCAATAGGAAGTTTTTCAGGCACCTGTAGCCCCTGCTACGGCTGTGAAGAATGCTGGCATGTGCAGGAAAACAGAGCTTTCAGCGTGCTTGCAGCTTTGCTGGCTCATTTTGGAAACAGGTCATAGGGTTTGTTTCCTTACAGGCTGCAAGCATGCCTAAGGGAGGCAGTGCTTGTCACCTTTTGTGCATGTGGGAAAGTGAGGGACTTGGTTTAGTCATTGTTTTCTTCTTTGCTGTGCTTGATGTAGCTTCCATAGATTGGTCTGTTTTAAAGGTTTCTTGGGCCCAGCCAGTTGTGCTTCATTTTTGTCTTGTGTACAGAGTGCTCTCTGTACCCCATTAGCCTGGGCACATACTTTTGTTCTTGTTCTTGTCCTAGTGGGGATGTTTGTTATCATGAGATAATTTATGTCGTCACTTCTGATAGCAATTGTTTCCTGTGGAAACAGCAGCTTCTGAGTAAGAGGCTACTATAGCATGGGTTAAATTGCCTGTCATGCTGCATGTGCCTGAGGACACAGTGTCATCCTGTGGTGTATTCACAGCAGGAATTCTTCTAAAGGGAAACTAAGTATTTAATGCCCACAGTGCCAGTCTTCTGAAAAGATTTTTCCTAAGTTCAGTACACTTTGGAGATACTTCAAAGACATGAAATAGAGATGTACACTTCATATTCTGCCAAAGCAATGTCCATGACAGCACTGGGCTGGTTGTGAGACCCAGCAAAGCTAACTTGTATTCTCTGTAGTCCCAAATGAACTATTTTAAAAGAAGGAAACATCTAAGAAATAACAAATACATTTGCCTATTTCCTTTTGCTTTTGTACCCACTAAGTTAGGAAAAAAAAGTTCCATCTAAAGGAATTCACATTACATATTTTCAATCAACAAGCACCAAAATTCAGCTGTTCAGAGAATTAATACAAGGCAATATCTGGGTATAAGATTAAAAGAAAAACTTCAATAAACACCTTTTGTGTGTATAAAGCTTATTAAAAACTCATTCATTCTCTGAATGACTGAAGTAAGTGGTATGTGTTGGGAGAGTAAACTCTAAAGGTTTGTGTTTTTTGGAATTTTTTTTTTTCTAATTTTCAAGTCTAACCCTCTCCTTCCTCCACTAAAAAAGAAATGCATTTTAGAAGCTATGGTATACTAGCTCGGTTATTCTGCTTGGTGTTTTGTGAGGCACTGTAAAGGCCACCTAAGATACATTGTAATTTTACAGGTTCTTAAAGAGATTTGAATGTTCTGGCTCATGATGATCATGGATGTACTGGTCCAATACACATTGGGGAAATCTGTGCTGGTACAAATCTCTGGAGGCTGTACCACAGACACCCTACACCTGCTTCCTGTGTTAGGTTTGACATTTAACATAAAATTCTATGTCCAGTGCAGACTTACAGGCTAGCTGGCCATGATAGATGGTTTTTATAACAAAATGCCTTTCTACTACTTACATGAACAGTTGTCATTGTGTTTGGCTCATGAGGCACTATTTAAAATGTTTTTAATTAAAATTGTCTTATAGCACTTAAAATTGTTTTGTATAAAATTTGCTGTAAAGATTTGTAATATGGTCAAAGGGCTCTTTCTCCTTCATTACCATTTTTAAAAATGTTTTAAAAGCTAGAAAGCATCTTGTATATATTCTGTATATGTATAGCAGCACATTTCATGTATGGAAATATGTTCTCAGAATATTTATTTACTAATATATTTATCTTAAGCCATGTCTTATGTTGAGAGTGTGTGACATTATTGTAATAATCATTGAAAATCACTAACACGAGGCCCTGTAAATACATGATAATTGCACACAAAGATTTTACAGTACTTGCCGACCAAAAATGATTTAAGAGAAGTGTAGTTACTTGCAGTTTTGTAAGAAAGTGTACAAATGTCTGTATTAAAACAAAAAAGGCAAAACCACACAAAAAATACAGTTTTATTGCATATACATGTGGGAGTTGTCCTTCTTGTTTTGGGGGAAAGGACATAGATAGCTGTTCTCCTTAGAGTATAGTCCTAGATATACTGAGATGAACTCTAATAAACAACATTTTCTCTTTTTTTTTTTTTTAAATAACAGGTGGATATCTATATGCCTTTCACAGCACACCGGTTATTGTGGGGCAGTGGGGAGTAAGTGTCACACAAGCCCCTGAACCCTCCAGGCATATGAGAAGTACCATATCTGCTAAAAGAGATCCTCATTTATGCTTGGAACCTGCCTGTTCCTTGTGGCAGGGGAACTTAACTCTGGTGTAATTTCAGGTAAAAGTCATTTATTGTCCTGAAATAAAATTGTTTTGGGACAGGTGGATACAACTGGGTCATCATAGCTTGAATAGTTACACTAGATCCAGGTCCTTGCCCTGGATCATGGAATCACTGGTCCAGCTTAAGTGAAAATCAATACTGTGTGTACTCATTTTGTCAGCAGAGAGCACAATTTGATCAGAGATGTTTATGCAGACACCAGAGGAAGGGAGCCTGGGGGTCCGTGGCTCTATGTGTGTATGTACCTGTGTAGTTATATATGCTATTTCATGTATTATTTATTTCCCATCCAGTGATACACACTCAGTTTTTTCCAGGATTCTCCAGTTTCTTCCTTTTCCCAAAGATTTTCACCTTGTAATCCCCTGGACTTTCCCCATCTCCCATCCATGTTCAAATGCATTGTAATTCAATCACCTCAGGATTCAGCCAAGAAATGAGCCTTACTTCTCTCTACCCCTCATTTCATATGTGAAAACTCCACTTGGAATGACAGATTGTTGAGTATCATTTTGTAGGGGAGCCTTTGTGGCAGGAGGACCAGTTACCATCCTGATCTCAGGTACGATGGAAAAGCCTGGTCTGTGTGCAAAGACAGGCACAAAAATGGAAGAGCAAAAGGAGCAACTGCTTCCCAATGAAATACATGCCCCTTTTTTCACTCAGTGAACAGAATCTTGGCATCTGCCAGTGATTACAGATAGGCCTTTTAGATATGTCTTTTATCTGCAAATTAGTTCATGAAACAACTGTTTTTACAAATAGCATAAACCCCACCATACATGGATGGCTGATAACGTGTATGTTCACGGGTCACATCTGAGACTCCCTTCTCTTCCCTGCCTCCATCCCCCCTGTCTGCTATTACTGCTGGTGATGTGTTTTCTTGTGCCCTGTTTTCTTGGGCACTGCTACATTATCCCACAGAATAATCAGTGAGCTCATATTCTGTCTCTGAAAAAGGCAGCAATGAGCTGCTGGCTGAAGTTGTATGTGGTGCTTAGTTAGCTCTGTGTGTTATTCTCTCTGGTGCTTGTTGTGGCTTTTTAAAAATGACTAAATGTAAATATTTTCTATCCAAAATGAACATTTTGATACTTGGGGGGTGGGGAGGTTCTTTTTACTTCTCAGGTTCTATGTTTAAAGAACAGATTTGTGACAAAATGAGAGTCCTGTGAGGCACCACAAACCTCCATAGGACCTCGATATGGTAAAAAAAGTCAAGCAGGGGCAGACTGTTCTTAATGGATTGTACATTATTGTAACACTTGGTGTTTCTGTAACACTATCTGCAATACGGGCTGCATGTGTCAAATCCTATGACAGCTGTTAGGTAACGTTTGTTGTTACTTGGGTAGTGTGAAGAGAAAAATACCCTTAAAAGGATGGCCATGTTCATACCCTGTGGGGCCAGCTTGGCCTAATTCTGTGGCCAGGGAGACAAAAGCATACCTGAAATCAGATATTTTATCTTGCAGTGAAAGCACTGTGCTCCTGTGACTTAAAGGCTTCATAGAAAAGTGTCTCTTTCAGAATAAAGAACACGTTTCTCTCATGGGGAATGAAACTGCTGCTTAGGAAACAACCAGGAAAAAAGAAGGGAACGGTTCCCAGAAAGAAACAAAGTGCAAGAGTCTCATAACCAGAATGGCAAGAAATGAGAGCAGAGTAACCTCCCCTGTGTAAGGGGAGGCCAGTCCCCTGTAACAGTCGTGTTTCTAAAAGAAAAACAAGTCTTCACATGAAAAACTGGAGAAAGTTTTGGTATTTGTCACTGGTTTTCTGGTGTTTTCATAAAAGGTTGCTGAAGGTTTCTTAAACTGTAGCATTATTTTGGCCAGGAGGAATTAATTAGGAAAGATGAATCTTAGAAGAAAGTGGAAACAGCATTACACATTGCTGCAATTTGTAAAGCAAACACTGAAAGAACTGTTACAGTTCTTCTTAAAAGTTTGAAAACACATAAACTGAAAACTTTCAGACTGCTGTTGCCTCCGAAATTTGGTCTCAGAGCAGTATCATACTTTATATAAGTAATCATTCTCAGCTCTAATATTCTCTTCTCTCTTGTAATCTGCCGGTGAACTGCAGCAGTTTCTGCCTCCTTTGTTTGTATACACTTCAGCCATCCTCTGTGAACTCCTCTTGCACAAATACACTGTATTTATTTTTTCATAATTATTATTTACAACCACTTGCTGAATGCAGGGTGAACAGTTATAAACACAGCACATACTTCAGCAGTGAGTCATCTCAAGTTTGATTTATTCTGGTTTCTTGACAGCCTTATGTGGTTCATGTGATAGCTTTTGGATTTGTAGCAAAATGTCTTGAGACTGAAGTTCACAAAGCCAAATTTCATCCCAAAGCACAGGTGCTCAGTAAATTTGAGAAGTGTGAGTGGCGTGAAATGTATGTGTATTGGGGATGTGTTGTTCCAGAAAAAATGGCATGGTCTGAAGGCAACAGTATTTTTCAGTCTCAAGGTAGCAGAATTGTTCATAAATGTCTAGAATGATATTCAGATGAAACTGTCAGGGAACTGTATTTCACTGGAAGATTGTGAAATACAGCTGCAAGGTAGTAAGAACTAGTTGGACAGGTTTTTGTCAGGAGTTGTTTTTGTAGTTCACCCTTCCTTTAGGCAAAGTGGTGCACTAGAAAAATCTGTTCCTTCCCACTGCCTGAGAAAGCTCATTAAGCAGAAGATGAAAGTGGAATAGCTGCTTATGCTCATTCAGTGGCAGCAATGTGTCTGCTGATGTGTTTGGCCTGTAGTCATCCAGGCTGCAGATTCAGTTCAGTTTCCAGGACTGTTTGTAAAAATCTCCTGTTTATACTATTGCCAGGGGGAGCTGGAATGCATAGACTTCAGTTCTGCACTCCCACTGGATTGTCTGCCTGAGCAATGTGATAAACCTCCTCAGCATTGTCCTGACTGTAGAAAATCTGGCAGAAACAAGTCCTAAAGAAGATTAGGTAAATGCTTGATTGAAAAAGCAGATTACATGTTTGATGGTAAAAATGATCCAGAGATATATGCACATGAATTTGCAGAATCTGATGAACAGTCTAATACAATTACAGGCTAGAAATGAGATTCAAAGGAGGAAAGTGTTTCTTACAGCAATTGTTTTATCAGCATCTATTCTGTCACAAAACTGAGTTTGAGTTACCCTATTCTCATTGTTCTTCTATCATATATACCAAAGAAGTATCTTTGATTTTTTTCCCCTATGGTTACAGTGTATAGAAAATTTATTTTTCCCAGAGTGTAAACTAACATCTTTTTTTTTTTCCTATAAAATGTTAGCAAAATACAAGCATAATATGCTGTATTAAATAATGCATTTCCTATGCATGTACAAATATATATATTACTATGATAACACATCACACCTTTTTACATAACACAGTCTCTTTTTTCCCACACCATAACAACATTAAGACAAAAATACATATAAAATCATGTAGTCAACAAACTAAACTAGTTTTAAATGTAGATTTTGAATGATGGAAGGCACTTGTCCAGCTGGCCCCTTTCCAGCTGAGGTGCACACGCAGTGCAGGCTGCTGGAACTGAATTGCTGATGAAGGCAGCAGGCTCACAAATCCCTGCTGTGGCAGTTCCAGCAGAAGTATTCACTGCCCCAGCTTCTGGGCAGACATCCGTCCTTGTCCTATGGCTTATTGTGTGCTTAGCTGAGGGCTCACTGAGCTCTTAGCTCATCTCTCTGTGCAACCACCCCATGAGCAAGGGCAGGGGGCTCAGCTCTGGAAAACTTGGGGAAGAAAAAGCCATGGCACTTTTTGACCTGATCAGTTTATTGCACCTCTACACAGCTGGTCACACCAACACAAGACTGAGGAGGGGACCAGAGCAGGAGCTGAAATCCATGTATATGGGGAGGCAGCCCCTCATGATGATCTGGTTGTCAAAGCAGTTGCTTTTCTCATTGTAGCCAGTGTCACATTTGCAGCCTCTCCAGGCTCTTGAGGGCACTGCTAGGCAGGAGGCTGGAAGGCCATTCAGATACAATTCCAAACCAATTCTTCTGCAGTTATTTTCAATTTGTTGAAGAAAATGGTGCAAACACCAACATCCTGAGGTGTCCCTGCTTTCCAGTTGCCAGCTCTCAGCTGGCTGTGTAGTAGGGACATTTCTTTTGTAGCATTACAACAGCTGTGCATATCAGACTTTTTGCTTCTTTCTCCCCCAAACCCTTACAGCAAAGATCAAAACATGCTATGTTAATGGATAACACATATCTTGGCTATAAATCACTGTACTGAAGTGTCTGTACTTAGGAGTGTGAGTGACCAGACCACATTTTGAAAAAATCCACACCAGAGATCTACCTGCTCTTCATGGTCTCAGCCCGGTAAAGTAATAAGTGCTATTTAGGGACCCTGTCCATGAATTTCCATCTATTACTCTGTTTGCTAGCTCTGCAAGTATCTAGAATCAGACAATCTGAATGATTTACGGGGGAAACATAATTTCTTCTATGCTTTTACCAGTGTATTACCCATGCTCTGTCTAATATCTTATGCATAGTCATGTTTATTGTTGCCATGACCATTTAATCTGCTCTAAGTGCTAGTTTTATGGGTCTTTTGTACAGAAATTTGATAAATGTTGCCCATGAAAGTCCCGTGAAATACAATTTTATTTAAAAAATAGTTGAGGAGCTAAGGGACCAATGCAAAAATCTCACTTCCTAAATTCTCGAGATTTTGCTTTAGTAGTTTCCATCTTTGTTGTTGTTCATAATGAGATTTTTCTCTCTCTAATATTACAGTAAAATTTTTTCCTAAGGAAGAGAAGCGTAACAGTTCTGTATTTTTTGCTTCTGCAGAAGGTGTCAGTCAGTCACTGGGTGTTCCTGATGTTTTTTCAGTTTGTCACCATTAGGTAACTGCTTCATGAATGTCCCTCTGACAAAATGTTTAATTTGCATTTGATAAGGCAAGCAAGCAAAGCTTCATCACTTTGTGATAAGCACTACGTGCTCCTAACAGCTCCTGAGGATCTGGCACCACCCTGATTCTCTCTGCCTGGTTTCCTATTAGTGCACCATATTAAGGATGCTTAGGAACCAACCTGCTTTGTTTTGCTGTGAATCTCTGAGGTGAACTCTTTGTCCACACATCTTGATGCAAAGCCTTACTTTTAAAAAAGGCATTTTCAGAACTTTCTTGGATCTGAAACAGACAATGGTTTTTGGTCCAGCATGATGACACATTTTGCAACTTGTCCTGCCTTCATTTTAGCTAATACTGTAATTATATTTTCCTGTATTCTTTCCAGCGGCTCATGCAAAAAAGTACTAGATGTTCCCATGCTATTGCATTTTTTATATAAACAATTCCATAACTGCTGGCTTAGTGAGGTCTGGTTTCTTTTAAGCATGCATTGTGATATTGTTCAGCTGTCCCTAGCACTCATCTGTGGTACATAAATGGAGCTGGACTGAGTTCAGTTCAGGTAAGAGACCAGATCTGCAATGGGTAGCAAGGCACAATATTTCACTGTTTAATTCTTCAATGCCCTGTTTTTTCAAGGAAATCTGTAGCCCTCGTGAAGGGGAGGGAGTTGTATGTTAAAAAACATAAGGGCAGATATGAGAATGAATTTAAAATCAGTAATTAAACTCAGTAAAAGTAGATTTTCTTACTTTTCTTAGTTACTTTTTGCAGAGGCACTTAATAGATGTTCTCTGACTGCACATCTGGTATATGCAGACCATTGGTATGTGTTCAAACTTAACCAGAATTACTGTAGTTTAATGGTTCTCAGTGAACCTGCTCTGAGTCTGAGGAGCTCCCCACTTTAAACTTTGCCAGTCATTATATCTGACTTCTGCACTGACACTTTTTCTTAAGTATATTGCTGGTCTGAACTTGCTGAGGCTGAAAGGCTCACTGCTGATCCTTTGGAATCACTTGTTTCCCACTTGTGGTGGGATGAGAAATCTGAGCATTGTGGATGGACAGTCTGTCTACCAAAGAGAAGAAATAGTTAATGCTGTCTGTTGCAGTCAAAGTTCACAGGTCAGAAGCCCACAGATGTTTTATGTTTTAGTTCTGTGACAACTAAGGCAGTTACCTTAAAAATTCAGTTCATTTTTAATGTTGCAGGCAAGGAGATGCTTCTCACAGGTGAGTACCAAGGCAGTTGTTCCAAGTGTGTTCAGCTGCACAGCCTGGCATGGGTGAGTTGGTGATAGCAGCCTAAAACTTTGTTAGTTTGGGGTGCTGAGATTAATACATGTGGCTCCAGAGTAAAAATCTGTTAGTCAGCCTCACTGTTAAAAATTCAGTGGATTACAGTATCTTTGGACAATCCTTTAAGAAGCCCTAAGCTTATACCCAGGCTGAATGCTGGATGTCAAGCTGGAGTACAATATTTTTTTAAAGGATCACCGTGAATATGAACAAAATTATCATAAACACCAGTGAATGATGGGTCAGACATAGTCATTTAAAAGGCTTCAAGGCTCATGCAGGCCTGGAGCTGGTGAGCATTAGTCAATCAAAATGCATATTTGCAGCCAAATCTTGGTTTAGGGGTCTCCTGAATTTGATTTTTTATGTGTGCATCTCTGCTTGTAGACACAGAAAATGCAGAAAAAGCACAGCACCGAGCAGCCAGGCTGACAGCTTTTCCAGTCTTTGATTCCCATTTTACTGTACAGTACCATTTAGATGTGTTTACATCAAGGCAAGCAAGTTCTGTTTGCTGTGGTAGCCAAACAGGTTATCAGTACCCACCTCTGTCTTCAGCCTTGACAACAGAAGGACCAAAGTAGCCTGATAAAATAGAGTGGTACAGGCACATGGGACACAAGAAGTCCTCAACCTGTAGATACCCCTTCAGTCACCTTTGGCAGGGGTACAGAACATTTTGAATTTTACGAGTTTTCATATCTATTTTAAGTGCAATGGTTTAAAGGCAGTAATTAACAGCACTACAGACTTGAGGAGTACCAGATATTTCAGACTTATTGCTGCAATGAAATCTGTTGTCACTAGTATACCCAAGAGAACAGCAGATAGGCAAAGTCATTCAAAGGCCTTTGGAAATGGACTTTTTGGAAAACAGGTATGAGATTGGGAGGAAAAAAAGGAGGATTAATCTCAAGTCACCTGGGTTTTAAGAAGATCAATTCTTGCAAAATAAAAGACGTTTCAGTTTCCCACTAGTGGGTTGCAGTCGTCTTGTTGATTTCGAAGCTTTTTCTTGAAGATGGATATGGATGTGGATGGCTGGTAAAATATACTCCAGATCTCACCAGCAGTAGTAACATCACTGCAGTCTTCTGTTTCAGCTGCAGCTGGAATCTGATGTGACCTAGGAAACAAGAGTGAATTCACTCTTGTGTTACCTAGGGAAGGTATTGTTACATTTGCAGTACTTCTGCACTGGGAATGCTCACAGCTTCCACTGCATCTGTGACACTTTTTCTTTCTACCTGCTGCAAAATGTGGGGTTTTGGAGTGTTTCTTGTTGTCTTGACCAAATGAGAAGTTAGGTATTCTGTTGCCACCCTAAAGGCAGCAGTGATATTAGGCTAAGAGGGCTCTACAGACTGTAGTTGGTTTTGTTGTTATTATTATAGTTGCTATTAATACAAATTAATTTCCTAGTAAATTTAAGCATGTTTGTGCTATGTAAATACAATATGCAACATTCTGATTTGCTGGTAACTCACCATCATTTCATTCAATGAGTGTCCATCTAGAGGACATAAAATTTACTTGGTATGAGTGTAGAGGTTTTCATTTTTTCCCTGCAAAGTATTATCAAAATTTGACCTCCTCTCACCAAATCTGGATGTCTGATAACATTTTCCTCTTTCCTTCTTCCTCCTAAAGTACAAATCTTGTCAAATCAAGAGCAGAAGAGATATTCTAGCAGCAGATGCTATCCTAACTGACTGTAAAGTTAACAAATGTGCTTATTTAGGATCTTTTATGAGGATACAAATATGTAATAACTGACTTGGTTTTGAATATGGCCAATCTGTCTATCAGAAGGCAGAGAGGAGGCCCAGGTTTGGTTCAGAGCTGAGATCTTGGTTGTCTGTGGTTAGTTTTGCCCCACACTCACCTCATGGTAATGTGCAGAAGTATCTTTGCTATTATGGCTGTAACACTCAGGATGAGCAGTGCTGTCAGACTATATATTGTCCACTCTGCAAAAGAGAGAAGACATTCATTTATTTACAGTTTTTACAGTAAGTATATTGCAGGAAAGAAACAAACAGCCTTCATTCCAGTCGGTAATCTGACAATGCCCTAAGCCTACCAGTGTTTTCTGCACACTGGCAGAAACTGTAACAACTTTCAGTCAGAACTATTTTTTTTCCCTTGTAGGGCACCTCCCTAAAAAGCTTCAAGACTGTGGGTGTGTCCACAGTTGGCATGGAGGCCCAGCTTCAGTGACAGATAAAAGCAGATGCCCAGGGTGGTTTAACAATGGGAGAGACTAACAGGGATATCCACCCAGAGTGCATTTCCAGCCTTCAATTATTTACAGCTCAGGAATTTCCTGAATTAAGTGACGACCTGAAGGTGAGTTCTAGACACCTGACAGTGCTCAGTGACACCTCCCCTACACCCAGTAACTTGTCTAGATCTCTTTGTATTATTGATGAAACATTTAATTGGGGTAACAGGGATGCATCCAGCATTCAAGCTACTCTAGACTCCACAAAAGTTTGCTCTTTTTTCAGCAACTTGTGCCCTTCTGTGGCATGCAGTGGTCACTGAAGCTGATTTCAGTAAGGAGGCTGCCCTGACTTACATATTTTGATGTGCTTTCATTCTCAGGAACTCACCATCCTCACACTATTTCTGACTTAGGCTGACAAGTGTTTTGAAATGTAATGAGAGAATCACAGTTAGTGCTAATTAGACTAAATGAAGATTCATCTGTTAGTAAGATGCACAGTGGATCTGCTAATGTGGAGGAGGCAGCAAAGGAAACAGTGACCCCAGCTTTTCCTTTGGCAAATTGTTTTTTCCTGTTTCTACATTTTATTGTACCATTACCAGGCATGGAGCTAGTTGGATGGCTTGGGCTGGTTGTGATGACATAAAGTATCTTTGATGACCGGGCTGCATTGATGCTGAGATTTGCTTGTTCATTTGTCCTCTCTGAAAGGCTGTGATTCACTGGGATCTTGTTTTGATGCACATTGTCCTTCACAGCTGAAAACACCAGAGTATGATTTCAGTAACAATTTCTTGACAGGTGTAATTGGACTTAATTTTGTGCTTGTAAACAGACATGCTGCTCTCTGGTTTACTTAAGAGAACTCAAATAATCAAATTATATCTGATGGGGTGCTCAGAATTTTTCTGGAAGCTAATTGTTCATCGTAACAGTAGGTACAGCTCAAGGATCAGAACATTTTCTCTTGATGACTTTAGATTGGAGGGGAATAGACTGTTGGAAGGAGCCAAGATGAACCAACATGCAGATGGATGACTGTTTTTTTGTTTTGTTTCCCTTTGTCATTTTCCAATCTGTTTTAACAGGAAGGTATAGAATTGAATTTTTGAAAATCTGTATTTTGTTTAGGGCTGCAGCCCTAGTAGCTGACTGGAGTGTTCTAAACTGAGGGAAATTTTGGTGAAGCTTTTCACCCACTGAGTAGTGGCAACAAGAGAAATGAAACACCTGTTAGATCAGAGCTAAAATATTTGCTCTTTAGTTGCCACTTCAGAAATCTCCTGTGTGAATTAAATGCTTTACTGAAGAGTAGAATCAGCAAAGGTAGCCTCTTACCTCTATACCTGATAGCAAATCCCTGGGCTTGGTTGATGTCATCTGAGAAAAAGTACAAAATGACAAAATCCAAAGAGATGTTGAAGGTGTGGGGAGGCCGGTTCTTGCCATTAAAACGAGCCAGAACATGATAGGTGTAACCATCCAGCAATTCCACCATATCTGTAGCATCTTTGATTTCAAAAAGGACAAAGCTGAAGTGGATTTGAGATGCTCCTGGAACTTGTATGGTCCAATAACAGACTTTGCCTGTGCCATATGTGTCAGGAAAATCTGGGGAATAGATCACAGCTGTAGCAGAAGTGTAATTCCCTCCACAGGCACCAATATGGGCTGTGAAAACAAGAGGAAAGGGAGAAAATGGAAAGAAAGAAAAAAAGAGGTAATACATTAATTTTGCAAAGTTTTAGCACCCTGTAAATTCTAATACTTAAATGTCACTTGAAGGTACAGACTTGCTAGGCCAGCAGGATGCACTGAATGCAGCTGCTCCTCCCCTCCCACAGCACTGGGAGCACAGCCTCTGATGCCTTTGCTTGGAACACTCTCCTCATGCCTCTTTACTCTGACACCTGTGCATCAATCCTGCACACTGCAGTTACCCCTTGTCCTTGTATGTAACCATGTCCCCTTTTGTGCATCCCTGCAGAAATGGGATAAAAGATAAATCACTGATTCAGGGGCTTCTACTCCATCCCTATCAGGCAGGCAGGCAAGTGGATTAGTGACTATTAACTCTCACTGCCTAATTACTGACATTACTTCACAGCTGTATGGAACTGAAAAAACAAATCTTCACAGAGCAGGTGAAATTGAAAGGGACCCTGAAGATTGTCCAGTCAAATCTCCCTTCTGAAAGTAGGAGACAGCATCTGTTGTGTTTTGAGTCTCCAAGGATGGAGAGTCTTCAGCTTCTCTGGGCAACCTGTTCCAGTGTCACCCTTACCATAAAAAAAGTTTTTCTTTATGTTTAAATGGATTTCCCTGTATTCCAGTTTGTGCCTGTTGCCTCTTGTCTATTCACTAGATAGCACTGAGAAGAGGATGGCTTCATCTTTACACTCTCCCATCAGTCAGCTTTACAAATTGAAAAGGTTCCTCCCTAGGCCTTCTTTTACTAAGGCTAAACAATCCAAGATCTCTCAGTCTCTCCTACAATACCTTAGTCACCTCTGTGGCCTTTCCAAGCATCCTGTCTTTTGATCTTGCCCAAGTAATACTGGACCTTACCTTCACTAAATAACGTGAAAAAGATACTTTTACAAAGGCTAAAGAAAAGATTTGTTGCTACTTTTTGTATGAGAAACTGTTCACATGCAAGTAAATTGTTGTATTCCTTGATAACTATCCAGATTCCCAGTGCAAACTTAAGCACCAGTGAACCCAGAGAGCAACTCAAATGCCACCAACTGAGAATGCATATCCATACATGCACATACAATTTTTTACTCTCTAGTAAGATCAGTTCTCAGGGAATCTCTCTGTGACATGCTGCTTCTGATAGCTGACTTAGTACCACTTGTGAGGAAAGTGAGAGAACCTCTGGAGCAAGAGCAAGCATCATTTCTTGGAAGAGCTATTTCACATTATTAATGGAGGAGGATATTATGCAGAAATGGAAAGCAGCTTTATTTTATACCAAATTGAGGTGTTTTGCTGTTTTGTGTGCAACAGTTCTCATTGGTTTTGAGCCTTTTCCCTAATTTGCTGAACATGTGAGGCCTCTCCTTTGGGAAAAACTGAGCCTTCTTCAATACTTACTGTCAAAAAGAATGACTCTGCCATCCCCACCACAAGGCTGAGTGTGGTCTCCAAAGCAAACACTGTTGCATTCCGTACTGGCTGCCTCCCCGTATCTCCAGTAGTCGGGATTATTTCCACAGAAACAAGCATAACCTGATTCCATGCCTGCAAACTTTGACAACAAAGATGCATAAGGAAGGGAGGAATTGTATCTGAAGGAGTGACAGCGGGAGGTTGTTTGAGCCAGAAAGCTGGCAGCAGAATGTGTGTGTTTTGGAGAAGTGTGATTAGTCAGAGGAACCACCCCGGGCTATTTTTGTTTGGGCTGTTAGGATGCTACCTCAGACTAGGGAGAAAGATGGAGTGGAGGGCACCCTGACACTCACAACTGCAGTAAAGCAACAGTACTTTCTCCTGGCATTATTCGTTAGCCATTTGTCCAGATTCCTCTGGATGCAGAGACAAGGCTGGATCTCTTGGAGTGGAAGTGCAACCTTAGACCTCCCAAAGGTTAAAGAAAAAAGAGGAACAGGAGAAATATGTTAGAAAGCTTTAGGCATGTTGCCATTTTTGTCCTTGAAAACATGTTGTAAATGTTACGTCAAAGAAATCACCTTGAACTGTTGGCTTCGGCAGGAGCTGATGCATGTTTGGATTGTCAGTTTATTGGAGGTCTCGCTGGTGCCAGTCAGAGGTGGTGGCTCTCCGTGGTCCTTGTAACACCCCAGATTTCCTGGCACTGGCAAGAGTAACACACAACAGTCATTCTAAAGGTGTGCCTGTAAACATGCAAGACATAGACCCTTTATGCACTACCTGATTACCAAGCAGCTCTCTCTGTGTTCTGGTCTGGATTTTGCAGTATGGGGAGTGTTACTCTTTGTTACTCGTGCTTTGTATGATTCTTGTCAGATTTTCCAAACACGCCCAGGGATGAGTGATGGGGCAAAAGAGTATTCTATCTTCTCAGCAATATACCTGTAAGACTCTCTAGCTGGTTTCAGTAAGCTGCAGTTAAATAGGCAAGATAAAGACCTTGTTCATTTCTCCAGACAGAGGCAATTAAAAAACCCCAAGGCATTAAGTGGGTTCAGGGGGATTGTGGTTTTTGTTTGGTTTTGGTTTTTTTCACTATTGGCATGCGTATTCTGAAAATGTAAATTAAACAGTGTGATTTCTGTCTGAATCTTCCACACAATGACATTCTGGAAGTTTTCAAAACAGGGTATTTGAAGAAGGGAACCTGGTGTATTTTAGGATGGAGATTGGCAAGTTTTATGGGAGGGACTATATACTTACATAAGGGAAGTTCCTAATATTTAAAACTTGAATTCTGATATGAATCTGAACTATCTTACAAAGAAATTAAAAATGAGCAATATTACTTTAACACCCCCCCAATCTATTTACATTAATACAATGTTTCAAAGCTCCTTGGTCACTATGGCAGAACAGCGTTTTCCCCCTTCAGTGCATAATTTGTCCTCTGTATTTTTCCTTTTGGTTTTGCACTTTTCTTCAAAGCACTGGAATTTAGCCATGACCACCCCCTGGAGAGGATGTGCAGTACAATACAGTGCTGTGGTAATGGCATAAAATTATCCCTTGGCCACTTGTCATATCTGCTCACATACTTGAAATTAAATCTGTTACTAGCTCTATGTTAAGATAAGTTTTATCCCTGTGCCAGATTGACAAGTATTCTTTTTGTCCACCTAAATGCCACAGCTCTGTATGACATGATGTGCTCAGAAACCTGTAGGAGTGTTTTATTTATGGAGTCATTGGTTATTACAGTACTCAGTAAACATATTATAAATAATGACATAATGTTGCTTCAAATATTGTTCATAAATTAATTTTGTTTTCTAAGAATGCAATTTCAATTATAAATACTTGCATGGAGTTATGGCTTTGATATGCCCTGCAGCAACATTCATGTAAGTACTGAGACTTCAAGTTACAGCCTGATTTAACATACCTTTGGAAATCCCCATTTGCAGCCCCACCCCAGCTGAGTACAGCTGGGCAGATAACTCTGAGAGAGCTCATTCTTTTTTGTATTGTGCATGATTTCCCTGCCCTGAAAAAGCTTCCTACTTATCCAACCTAGCTCATTTTCCTAAGAGACCTGGGACTTTGAATTCTTTTTTTTTTTTTAAAGTAGCTTTATTAGTGAGACCTTTAAACCTTAGCTCCAGAGGATCAGTATTTCAGTATGTTCCATGCTAAGAAACCTGACTGAGTAATTTGAAGACTTCTTAAATTTTGTAACTAAATCAATCATACAGCCTAAGACTAATCAGTCTTTTTGGTGTCCCAGCAGTATTTTAACCTTCTCTGCTCTTAATATTTAGCCTGCTAAAGAAACTTGGCAAAAAATGAGGTAGTCAGTGTTCTGCAATTACTGTTCATGCTCACCAGTGATGTTTCACTGTTACACTGTCTTCACCCATTTGTATCTATTTTCCTCTTGTGCTTAAAAGGCCACCTCTTTTGCACAAGCATATTATTTTTCTTTTAAGCAGCATTTGACATAATGAGGTCCTGGCAAACAGCATGGCTTCTGCATTTTACATGTTAAGGCATGTATTAAATGTATTAAAATATGGAATTAATCATTTTGAGCTCAAAACCATGTTCCAGCTATGCTCATATAGCTGTCTTTGAAGAGCCTCCTAGCTTTTTGCAAAGGCAGTATGCACAAAGTGTTTGAGTTGTCCTTGTTCCTGTGTTCCATACAGCTCTGTGTAACTTATCTGGCCCTGCCATTGAACACTTCATCAATATTTCAGTCAAATTTGCTACGTTACATACATGCACACTGGAAATATGATGCCAGTAATGAAATCTGTTTATGGGGAGAGAGTCATGTGAGTCATAAACATGAAGATGAAATTAAGTGGTATAGCAAGCCTTTCTTTCTTTCTCTCACATTTTGGGAGTGGAAGTTGTTATTTCCTTTGAACTTCAACCTAACCTCATTAACAAGGAGACCAAAAAAGTCAGGAAGAGCTGCAACATTGCAAACAAACCATCTGAAGCATTGAGTTCTGACTCCTCCATGTGAGATGCACATGTTCTCTCAGGACTCGGAGCTGCATCTTGTATTTTATTTTCTTCATGTCCATTCCAGTCTGCTTAGCAGACATTAAGAAGAAGAGAGGAAGGAAAGGGAAGACAAAGCTCCTCCTGGAGTAACTCCCTCTGTCTTCTGTGATTCTGGTCGTGCACCATCATCTAACACTGCTAAATTCTGCTCAGCCTGTTTACACAGGCAGAATGTCAGGACACATTTCTGACTGAAGCATGCAGTGTTGTGTATAAACACTGGGGAATGAGACACTCGATACAATCACATCAATTCATCACCATCAGGAAAAATGCTTAACTGTAGATTTTTAATTATTGTTACGATGAATCACTGCATGCAAATCTCTCTAAGCAATCAAGATGCTGCATGTTGTTGGCATTGCCATGGTATTATGTGGGCATAATTAATAGGTAACTTACGCTCCAGATACTTTTCTAGCAGTAAATATCATTAAGAAAAAGAAGCTTATTTAATAATTTTTTCTCTGACAAATTTCAGATAGAGGTTTTTTACACAATTGCTTTTTTGCTCCATCACAAAACTCAAGTTTTTTATTGTGCACTTCACAAGATAATTTTGATGGTCTTATGACTTAGCATCATGCTTGTTGAAAACAGAAAGTCTGGTGAAGAATGAAAGATTTTTTTACTTACACAGCTTCATAAACCATGAGGTTTGTATTAAGATTTGGATGGGCTTGCTATGTACAGTTTGCTCTAAATTGCTGCAATTCCTTTTTCTAGTATCGAGTTTCAGTGCAATGCTTGAAGCAGCTGCTACTGGTCAAAAGGACATTTTGTAAATGTAAGTCTGGATTATCTGTGCAAGTAAGTGTCCAAGTTTAAATCCTCTGCTCCCCACCACAGAGAAAATGAGCAAGGCTGGTTTTAAAAGGATCCTTTGTGTAGAACAAATGGAGTGGAGAGAATTTGCCTTTCAGCTTTTTTCCTGGTGCCATATCCAGATAATTTGTTAACATCTGTGGTCTTTAAAGAAAATGCAAATTCTTTCATTTTAGACCAAGTTAAATTTCTTAATTAGGAGGGTCAGGTTTCTTAAATTGTGCCTGGTATATTAGAAAAAGAAGAGTAAGATGTCCTCTGAACAATGAATATCAGAGTGTTGAATGATTTTGTGTCCATTAAATTAGACGCCTAATCTGTATTTAGGTCTAAGTAAAAGGCATCTGTCTTATGGTCACGCTGTATTTGTTTGCCCAGCCTGAAGATGGGAATCACTCACATTCATAAAAAAAACCACCAAACAACAAAACTACAAACAAAGAAAAAAAATCACTTTCGATACATTTTTCTTGTCTGGCTTTGTTTTCTTAACTTCAAGTAAGAAATACACTTCTTCCAGTAGAATGTGTGCCTATGTATGGACACCTGCTCTGGTGCTTAGCAGTGAAGACCCAAGTTATGCCTTAGAAACAGAGGGTAATTGCACAGAAGAAGTCAGGAAAGCAAGTGAAGACATTAATGATTAGACTTACTAAAATGTGTAGCTACGGTTGCTTGTTAGCATGAAAAACTAGAATTTCTTAATATTTAGGTGTGTTTTAAAGAATGTGATTTGGGAAAGAAAATTTTGGAACACACAGACACAAATGATGACATTGTGGACATGGTAAAAAATAGAATATATTAAAAATAATAAATTCTGGAAAGAAGCTTCATGTGAGTAACTTGTGAATTATCTGATTTTAAAAAAAGAAATCAAAGTCCAGGTTGTGGTTTCACAGCAATGCTAAGTATCTGCACCTGCCAGAGAGAGAATTCTAGCCCAGAGTTCCCATATACCACACAGACACCTTTTCCCTATGTCCTCTCATATTGTCTTTTGTTTGCTCCAAGCAATTCTCTGTATGATGCACTATACACATTAAAATAATGTAATTCATTTTATGAGCTAATTGCAATGGGTGGACACCTATATACCTTGTAAAAACTTTCCTTTTCTTTTTCATCCTCTAGATTTGAATAAATTAATGATATATTTCTATGGATTCAAAGAACTAGCAGTACTGTGTAAGTTTGGTGTGATTCCCTGTCACACAGTATTATTTGTAAATAATAGAATCCAGTAATTCTGAGACAAGATGAAAAGGATAGCAGTGGAGGAACACTTCAGTAAGCTTGTCATTAACTCTAAAATACCTGTGTAAAATATAGCTTAGGCTGTAATTGAAAATAAGCTGTTTTGCCTTATCCTGGTTTCTGTTTGGAAATCACTACCCACTGTTGTATAACTGCCAATCTCTGTTCCACTGAGACATAGACCTAAAAAACCTGCATGGTGCTCTTACTTCGGCAGGATGGAATCTCACAGTATTTCCAATATATTCCATCTTCGTGTTCTGCAATATAGCACCACGGGCTGACATCCCCATCAGGGTTTCTGAAAGAGAAAAACAGTGACCAAATTCACTTTTCTTTCAAAAATCACACACACAAAAAATCAATCTTATTAACCTTCAACAGCATCATTGCTTTTGCTGTAATACCTCCCACTGGCTTTATTTACTGAGAAAAATGCAAAGTTTTGCATTATTAGGAAGTTTAGATAGCTTTGATTATTACAGTATTCATCAAGCATAAGATGCTAGTGCTGTCTAAAATGTGGGTTTTTTAAAGTTCTAAATTTAAAAGGTGCAAAGCTATTTCTGGTCAGTACTGAAAGGAGGAAGATTTTCTGTTCCACATCCTGTGTATGGGTTCCACAGACTCATAAACTTGATTTTTTGCCTTGGTACATAATAGTCCAGACTCCAACTTTCTGTATATGTGGTGATAAAAACACTGAGCTGATAAAGTCTTCCCTTCAATAAAACTGACTACATCCATTCCAGTGATCTCTCTATATTGATGGTTAATTCCTTATGTGTCCATGATGATGATGATCACTATTTTTATAATTATTTGCTGTTGAATAGCATCACTTAAAAATGCACACCTAATTAGTCATTAGGTTATTTAAAGCTTTTTCTATGTACACTTTGAAAAGCTATTCACATTGTAAAGATCTAATTAAGAGAATAAATTGTTATTTTGGACAGTCAGGGTGAAATATGACCTTTTCTTTTAACTAGGACCAGTTACAATCTTTTTATCACACACTTTGGCACGAGTTCTATTAATGACACAGCTCTACTGAAGTGTCAGTTCAGCTGCATGTTGTCATTTACAGATATTAACAACTCTTTTGTGGGAGATCCAATTTTAGAAATTCTGTGGATTTTTTTTGGTCAAATAACAGACTGCTGAAAACAACTGGTGAGTTGAGTCCAGTTTAGATGACTAAAATGTTGCTAGTTAGACTTTCACACAGATTAGTAGAGGTAGTGGACAGTGAAAGTCTATGACTGGCTATGCTAGGAATTTAGGTGTAATGCAAGAGCTTCCAGTAGCTAAAAAAAGTAGAAGACTAAAACCAAGTAAAGCTTGTACTTGAACTAACCCATTCTCCCTTGTTTCCAGAGTTACAGGAATTTTTGCGTTTACATCTTCATGACAGAAACCGTATGTCTGGAATTGAATCATGATAATGGCACTCTACATACAAATGCCTTAAAAAATGCGAGGAAATTATAGGGAAACGTGATGAATGTCTTTAGAAGTCTTTGTCTTGAACCTCAGGAGTGCACAGAGTTAGAAAACAACTCTCTGTCTTTCAAAATCTCCAAAAATTTCAGTCTTTGTAATTTTGTTATGGTTGAAATGAGTGGAACGTTCTGAGGTATTTCCATCTTAACAGGGTGTCTTGAAGTAAACAAAGTATTCCAAATAAGGACCACCCACGGAGAGGTAACATGCTTCTGATTAATACTTCGAGTGTAAAATTAGATTATTCAAATATTGTCCCTAAAATCAAATCTCAAAACAATGTATTATGCCTTAAAAAAGGCCTTGTGAGGTATGTGCTGCCAGAGAGAAGGGAAGATCAATTTGTCCATTGTCATCAAACAGATGAATGTCAGAGAAAGAGCTAAAACAGCTGTACCACAGGCCTCGACAACATTTGCATGCTAAAGATAAACTCTGGCACTCTTAGTCACTTTCCAAACTTTCTTTCAAGAGAATGTGAAGTTAAAAGTCATCCATTAGTTAGGACTGTCATTCCATACACCTGTGAGAATATTCCAAGGCCAAGTGATACAGCATAAGGAAGAAAATGCCTAACCTTCCAGTCAAACTCCATCTCAACGAGGATAATCTAATACCTAGCAGACTGAGGTTAAAAAGCTCTATTTGGTAATTAAGTAATTTACGTTTACATATCAGATTATAGGCTTCTTTCTTCTTGTAACACCAAGTTCTCGTTTGCTGGGTAAAGCAAGTCTCAAGTGTTTTTTGAGTATCTGGGTAAACATTCAGTTTCTTATACATGTTTTTGCACAGCTTGTACATGTTTTGCTTTGTACTAACCAAAATATTAGCCAGAAACTGACTGCCAAAAGTAAGATCCTGTATATACACTCTGTCTAGAATATTGCCACACAGCAACAATCAAAATTACATTCTTGATTCTGCTATTTGTATCAGAGAGGACTCAGTGGCCACTATATTTTACCTAGCTCTGTATTAGTATGCCTACTGAGACACAAAGCTGGAAAAAAGCCTGCAGAGCCCAAATATTTCTGTACTTAAGTTCTCATTTGGTTCCTAAATTCTGAAGTTCTTTTTTAAGTTTTGTTCTATCCATAGTCATGGAGGATTTCTCTAGAAGGGAAGGAAACAGAAGTGCATCTGCTGTGGTTTAATCCGGTATTGTAACCCCTGACAGATGAGCTGCTGAATTCAAGTAACTAACTCACTGATGTTCACTTAGAATTTTTAGTGACTACATAACTTTCATTAGCACAAAACTTGGAAACAAGAGTATATAACAGAACCAGGCTTGTGTGGGAGGATAAAAACCACCCAGAGACTCCTCCAGACACTTGCTGCACTGCTGCAGTTCTGATTTGGATCATTTTTTTTATCTCCACCCTTTCATTTAACTAATCTATAATCTTTCTCTGTCATGCCAACTTCCAGATTGGACACACGATAAGGGATGGTGCTGAAAAAATGTGGGAGCTGGGTTGAAAAAGTTATTCTGCTAATGGTGCTCATAGATCCAGGGTCTTAATTACAGGATAAACCAAAAGGTGTTAGACACAGTTCTAACATTCTTCACTGCATGACAGGAAGTTTCCTGATTTTCTGTCAAGTGCTTAAAGTAACACTGGGTACAGGCAATGTTAAAGCAATGTGATATTCCTTACCTGCAGTAGTTATGCTCTCCAAGCCCTCCCTCCCCATTGGGATATTTCACAGTATTATAAGGATGCTCAAAGGTCTCATTCCAAAAAAGACAAGGTTTCCCTGCATATTGGGAGGTCTGGTTCTGAGTGCCACGATAGTCAGCCCCATTTGCTGTGTAGCATTCTGGGAAGAAAGAGAAATGAAAAAAGAAAGAATATATGTAGGTTTAGTGTTTGTTCTTCCCTCACCCTCCCCCCCATCTCCAACAGACTGTGTTTCCTGCATTGTTTAGGCAGCTAAAGATGCAGGCTAGGATTTAAGAATTCTCTGTGTCAAACCTCTGTTCAAGAGATTATGATGTCATTACTTGAATAAACAATGTATAAGAAAGGTCTGAAGAGAGGTTTACACAATTAACACGCATTTTCTGAATAAGCATAATACTTTTACTGTTTTCCTGGTGTTTTAGTCATTAGCACAACTCTCCAACTCATTAATTTTCCAAAAAAGAAATTATATGACATTAACAGTCTACTACTTATCAGCATATTAAACAAAATCTCATGCCACTTAAGCTAAAGTTGTGACTTTATAAAGTGAAAGCCTTTGTAGGCACGGATCCTGCCAACATTTACATTCTGATTTAGAAAAATTCTTAGGGATTGAGTTGCCTTAGAAAGGGACTTCCTTCAGAAGAATACAATCATGATTTGCTACTAAAGCATTTATGCTTTCAGATTCAAAAGTATGGATCAGTATTCTTCTGCCTCACTCGTATTTTCTCCCACTTCCTAATACTCAGAGACTTAGAAATCAAAGTAGGGAATTATTTCTCTAATTACTAAATACATTAGTCCTTTCTCAGCTGAACTACAAATTTCATGCTGCCTGGATTTGCCTGGGTCTTGTTAACCATAGAACCATAGAATGGTCTGGGCTGAAAGGGACCTGAAGGATCATCTAGTTCCAACCCCCCTGCCAATGGCATGGACATGTTCACCGGGCATCTTCTGATCAAATAAATATTCAAATGCATGAGCAATTTTACTTTTGCTGAAATTGCAAAACATTTTTGATTAAATTATGCAATGTGAGTGTGACAAAGCATGGGAACATGTTGCCCAGCAAGGCTGTAGGATCTCCATCCTTGGAAATTTTGAAAAGCCACCTGGACATGGTCCTGGACAACCTGCTTTAGGTGACCGTGCTTGAGCACACAGTTGGACAAGATGACCTCCAGAGGTCACTTTGATCTCAACCATTCTGTGATTATCTTTCAAAAACAGTCATTATAATTAGTGTACCATAAATAAGTCCATCCTGTTTATAATTAATACTTGCTAACATTTATCATCCTTGTATTTATTTAAGAATAGGATTAAAATGTAACAGTCTGTGACACAATTAAAACTGCTGCGTTACACTGCTTTAAACATAAAACATTTCTTTGTACTGGACAGCATTACTGGGGAAATTCACAAATGCTTTCTGCTAACTACAGGCTGTGAAACCTCCCATTTCATCTGATAGCATTCTCTGTAGAAACTATATTAGAGCTGCAGAGACGTTCTACTGCCCTCAGGGAGTGGGAGAGTGCTCTGAAGTATGTGCTGATCTCAGGTGTCCCTCATGAGATCTTACTTAAAAAACAAGTCTAGAAAGACCTGTGTGGCTGCAGTTGGAAGAGGAAAAAAAAACCCACCCACATCTTAATCCTGATATTAAGAGTACACCATTTTTGTGTTCAGAACTACTACAGAAGAAGGAAAATGTATTATTAAAATCATACCTCTGAAATTAGTTTAGTCTGGGCTCACAAATATCAGAATGGTACAATTATAATAATTATTTCAGAGTTCTGTTACGCAGCAGATGAAAGACAATGGTTTTGTGCTTTCACTGTGCATTTTCATGCCTAGGCAAGTTTGGATTTCTATTAAATGAAATTTTGTTGCTGAAGGCCCACAGAAGAAGTGTATGCATAGCCATTAATGTATTCTACTATCATCTGTGGACAGAAAGCTATATCATTTAACCAAAACAAGCTTCAGGTCAAAACTCCTCCTTACTGTAATTTACCTGACTGCCTCAGCAATACAGGTGGGCTGCACATCTGAGTTTCCAGTATTCAGGCCACCACAGATACTTGTGTAAACATGAAAAAAACCAGCTTTAAGGTCACAACTGTGTTGCAACTTTCTTCAATACCTCTTTTGCTTTACAGTTAATGTAAAAGCTTTTGTAGGTTATAGCTGAAAATATAAGTTGATTAATTTAACAGAAAAGAGAGAAAAATGTAATCAAAATACATAAACAAAATAATAAGCAGTATAAAGAATTTGTGAAAAGTGATAAACACATCTGGAAAAAATATCTACATTTGCTTTGTGCTACTACTTTTTTATTTGCTTCTCACTCCTAAATGAGGAGCAATATATTCTTCTATCTACTCAGAAATGTAAGGAATGCTACAACACCTGAATTTAGTCTGGCACGCAAACTGAACTGAAGTTAACTCCAGTCCATTTTAGGATCTGCTAAGACTGGCCCATGCTTCAACTTGCAGTAACGACTGACTTACATTTTCATGTCAGCTTTTTTTAACTGATTTTCTTCAAACTTCACCACACTTTAAGAACAAAAGGAAGAGTCAGATATCTCTTCATTGCTTTTAGCTGCAGCTTTTTGATCCCAAGACAACAGGTAGCTGTATCAGTGGCTCCTGTGTTCCCTTTACACCATCAAGAGATTTGGTGCAAATGTGCCAGCTGAGCTGTAACAAAGCTCCCCTGGCTTAGATGTGGACATGGAAAGGGGAGGCAGTGAGACACCACGCAAAATCATTGATTATCCCTGAAACTCTGAAGTGAAACCTTTAAGTTATGGAATTTAGCAGCTGTTATCAAATGAAATACAAAACCTTTTGCGTTATAGGGAATATGGATTTTGTTAAGGATTAATAATAGTTTTGCCATAGCGTGGGAGTGCAATCTTTTCAAATAAATATTGGCATTTTAAAAAATCAGGTCAGTTGTCCTTGCTACGCTCCCTCCTCGCTTCTTGTGCACCTGTTCACTGGCTAAGCACGGGAAACTGAGATTTCAATTGATTTAGAGTAAGCACTACTTGGCAACAACTAAAAAATCATTCTCACACTAAAAAATTATTCTCACACTAAATACAAACACAGCGCTGTACCAGCAACTAAGAAGAAAATTACACCAGCTGAAACCAGGACACAACCCTACATTCTTCTACCTTGAACAGTCAGCTTTGAGATCTGATGAGATACATTTTGTACAGATTTCTGTAAAATTCCTAGTAGCATAGTTACAGATGTCAGCATATTCAGTATCTTGGCAATAAACTCAATTCTTCTGTTGATTACACGCAGTGATTTCATCATATTTAGCTGCATGAGAGCCAAGACACTACCTTAGTGATTTCACCATGAAATTAATACTCCCAATGTGCTGAAGGTGCATGTTTTGTCTGCAGAAAGGCCACTGTCCTCTCTATTTCAAATCCAAGTCCTAAGAGATTCTGGAGAACAGGTTAGAACCTCCACCCTACTTTTCATCTTGTACCACCAGTGCAATAATTCTGTGAAAAGACGAGCTTAAAAAAAGGTCACCTAGATTTGTCTGTAAAAACAAATTCATATGAGGTCATCTAAACTAAACAGTCAGAACAGACTGAATTTAACAGACTGAACACCGTTGGTAAAACTCTTTGGTTTACTCAAATCATCTGATTTCTCTTTGGTAGGTTATGTAGACTAAGCTGTAGAAGGGAGGGGGAAAAGAGTAAATCAACCAGCACCAACTACCTGCCTATGTTGTGGCACCCACTGGATCCAACTGCCTTGGTCTGACTGACACTTCAGGCTAAGAAGCCCTTCACTTGGAATGTAACATCAGAACTGTGACTCAAGAAAATTAATATTGGTTCTGTGAATTTCAGCAAGCCTTATTCTTTAAAGTTTTGTAAGACTGTGGTAAACTATGATGGAACTTGCACTGTATCCAAGGCAAGGGAAGAACAGACACCTTGTGGACACTACAGCTGACAGCCTCTCTGAGAAGGCATCAGGATGCCACTGTGCTTGGTAGATTTGCCACGTGGTTTTTGTTCATGCACACAAGGCTCAAACTATCCTGTCAGCCATAAACCTCTATTAAAACACGAGGGTTTCATAGAGAACATGAAGAAAGCTGTGACTACTCAAAGCTAGAAGTGTGTGACCTCATAGTTCTAAGATCTTAGTCAGCTGGGTTTCAGACACAGTCTGAAGCAGAGGCTTATGTCAAATCTGTGATTAGAATCACTGTCCAGGATGATTTCACTCAATTAACTGCCTTTTGACCCTGCCGCTTCTACTGTTTGATGGGGATACCTGTAAACAGAATTAATCAGAGATTAATCAGAGATAATTAATCAGAGAACCTCTGCAGTGGTTCTAGTATGAAAGGTTCCAACAGGTGCTATTCAGGCTATTGTTTATGAGCCTTCGTGAGAAAACATAGACACCACTTTGTTGTCAGGGCTGTTTTGTTTTCAACACATCAGGTGCCATGGCTGACAGAAAAGTAACTTTTAAAATGAATGCTGAGACTAGGTAAGGATGTGCTGAGTGACAGCTGCTAGAACAAAAAAGCAGAAAACAAGACGAGGGATGTTGTCCACTATAAGTGAATACTCAGTGTGTGATACAGGTTCACAATTAGTTTTATTAGAGCCAGATCAACATTTGGAAGATCAAACAGCAGCTGTTGTAGGAATTCTTTCCATCTGTGTTGGTTTCTTCTTCAATGTAGGGACCTTACAGTGATCATTTTCCTTTGTTACTTTGGGACTGCACGGCTGCCTGCACTCCACATGGGCGCCACTTTAGGATGATTTGAAAAATTAAGGTAGTGCAGACTATAATAGCCTGACTTTTAAACTTATGATAAATCACTGACATTTCAGAGTCTGCACTGGCTTCCAGTGATTTTCTCAAAGACAACTATCTAGAGACATTACAAATTGCAGACTGAAGGGATGGAGGTTTCAGGGTGTTTTAAATGACTTCTTAGAGTACTTTCCAAGTTTGAGGCCTGTACATAGCTTTTGAGGCTGAAAATTCAGAATGGCAAACTTCTTCCTATTCCACTGGGGAGAAAAAAAAACAAGAAACCACTTTGTTTGCTTAATGTTTTGGAAGCTACTTGGAGTACTGACTAGAGTCCAGAGAGACTGACAACAATTATCAACCTGAAACTAGCCTGCCCAAGCCAGAAATTATCCTACCACCTACTACCCAACATAAAGCAAGATTTTCTTTTAAAGATCTGTAGATTAATGAAAGATAAATGAAAGTGGCCGCTATTTAAATCTTGGGTTTCATTACAGTGGTGTAATTAAATGTTCTGTAAGGATGGACCAAAAATTAAAGGTTCCTTGAATTTACATGGTGTAACTGCCTGCTCAGTTTTCATTTGTTTTTCCTACAGCCTTTCAGAAAAGTCAGGAAAATGCTTAAGCAGAATATAAGGGTATGAAACCAAGGGTGCCAGGTCCGATAGTGACTCAGTGTGGGTTGCTTGATGCATGTGCTTGCACAGTAGCCTAAGAATAGTTTTAAGTCATTTCCATTCTACCTAAACTGTTCTAGTTCTGGCTGGAGATTGTAATTTAAGCACTCCTCCTTAAATGAAAGCACTGTATCTAGGTGCAGATGGCAACAGTTACAGGCACTAACCAGATGCTGCAGTCTCTAATTTGATTGAAAGGGTATAATTAGACAGCAGAAACACTTCAATGAGAAAGTAACGCACAGAGGAAAGGACAGAAACCACTTAACTGATGCCAAGATACCCCGGCAGTAACGGAGGCAGGGGCCCACGGATGGAAGGGGCAAAACACCACATCACCTTCTTCAAATGAGAGCATTTTTGTTTCCCCAGAGATGTGAATAGGGATTCTATTATCATAGGTTGCCACAGTTCTTCATGTGGGAACACTGATTAAAACCAGAAGAAGCTTCAGGAGATGAAAGACACAAATATGGCTTCTGTGGTCATTATTAAAAATATTTTTAGCATTGCAATGGTTTTCTTTGAAGATGCAGTTTTATCGACTGAACCAAAAGTTAATTTGCATACTATCATATGAGTGGTTGGGAAAAAAAATCTCATTCCATATTACGTTATGATGCAAAATAAATGCTTTTGGGAAGTAGAAGGCTGATTTAGATCAACCCAAGTAAAAAAATAGTGTAGTATTTTTACATTTCAATACTTTTCTCTTCCAATTCATACTAACACAATACAAGCACTCATCAAAACTATCAGGCTTCTGTGCCTGTGCTGCCTAACAGTAAAACCCCCCCACAACAGAACAGTTGATACAAGCCAAAGAAAAACCATCATAAAAGAATTATCTTTGTTTAAAATTACAATTTTCAAAATTGCTAGAAAACAACTCCCCATTTGTTAAATCAGATAGTTAAGTTTTGATGTGATGCTATGTGAGGGCACTTGGTTAGCTGATCATTTTTCCTTTACAATGCAGGGGCACTCTGCATGTTGTTTAAAATTTGTATATCTTCCTCATTCTACACATCCATGCAAACACACACACAGACATACACATATAATTTTTGAAAATCCTCAAATGCAATAATTTTTGCTGATCAGAATTAGAGACTTAATTAGCATTGGTCCAAGCCAGAGAGTAGCCACAGTGAATACTTGACTATACTTGAATTATGCCACCTGAAATTTGATCAAACCTTGACTGAAGCATCTGTCTGTCTTGTAAAAATGTACATTCCTGGAAGTGTACAGACATGCAGAGTCGATACTTGTGTTCCCTGGCAGTGTGAGAGCTTTCATATATGTGAACTCGCTATCCTTGTGAAATTTTGACTCTCATAGTCCAGCTAATAATCACTTTTCATCACTTTCCTTTTTTTTTTCTGACTGGCCAGACCTTTTCTGGAGTATGTTGGAAGCAGGCAAGTTAAGTTATGAGCACGAGAGGCAGTTCCCATTATTTCTAAATGCTTAAAAGTATTCATTCTGTCCCTTTGTTCTTTTTATTTGTACAATACAAACATGCTGCATTAGCCAGAGCTTTGCAGCTGCTGGCTGCTCCTCAGCCACAAGATGCAAACACACTTGCTGGTCTTGCGATTCTTTATCGCTGCAAGTAAGAATGTGTGATGTGGCCCCATAAGAATTTCTGTTCCTTAATACGCCCATTTGTTTTCTTTCTTTGTGAAGTTTTAAAACTGCTGTTCCCTTGTCAAGTGTGGCAGACTGAATCCCTTTGGCAATTTTATCAGGATGCGCCATAGCCACTGTGTGGAAGGGAGTGGTCAATTGCACAACCATTATGGTGTGATATGACAAAATTGAAAGTTTTGCAGCTGGCAGCATGTAATCCCTGCCTCCCTCCCACTTCTTTGGCTCCATCCTACTTAAATCCATTCACATAACTCTGGATTTTGAGTTATGCTCTATGCAGGTACAAGCATGATATGCTGAAATGTCTGACTGTTTATTCCCCTATCTGCCTAGTTGGAAAGAAGAAGAAAAAAATTGCTTTTTCAAGTATTTCCATGACACTTGCTAATGGCATATCAAGTAGAAGTGCTTCTCCGAATCACCAAGGCACAGGCAGAATAAGATGACAAGAGATACAAAGTTTGTAAGTGAAGGCTGGAATAACAGCTCAAAGGAAAGCCTCAGCTGGGAAAAAAACCCAAGGACATAGTGACTCAGTATTGCTAAATGGAAAGAAAATAGAAAGGAAAAAGACATTGATCATATACATTTCTGATGAGGAAATTAAATGAATGCTATTAACACAGAAACCAGAAATTATAACTTTTTTGCACTGAGTATATAAAATAGCATTTGTTTACCAAAACTAACATTTGCTGAAGGCATTTCCATTTCTTTGGCCTTGTAACACAAAACTCACCAAATTCAATCAGTCCTTTAATGGTAGGTAATCTATTCACACATCTCTCATTTCTGATTCACTTGAGAAATTATGTATGGCTGAATATTTAAATGCACAAATGTCATGTTTTGAATGCAGAAATGCCAGGGTTTGAATTAATAGAAACTGTTAGACATCACATGGTGAAGAAGACACATTCTGTGAAAAGCAGCATAGTAGTATGTGCAAAAATAGTTGTTAATTCACTTTCATTTCTGACAATTGGAGTAATTTTTCGTATCATAATTCCAGAAGTTTCTCTCCTATCTTAGCAAATGATGCGGATGCAGTCTTTACTTTGACTGCACTTCACAAAAAGCTTACTAAGACATGCATTAGAAAAACAAAAAAAAGGAATAGGCATTAAAAACATACCATATGACAAACTGCCTTCCAAAAGCAGTAGTAATGTTTGTCACTTCACAGTTCTGCTAGTTACAACCTGACACAGCTGATGCCATTTCAGTTCTGTGGGATTACGGGACAAGATGAAGATCCTGATGTACACCTTGTGCAGATTAGGAACTCTGCAGATCCTGTACATGCCATACAAAGTGCAGGTTGTTGCTGAAATGCAGATTTGCACTGTTTCCAGGTTCTTTAGCAGAAGACACATAGGTGGCAGTACTTTCTAGATCCCTTCTCCTTTGCTGCACCTTCATTCAGAGGCCATATATAATTGTCTCTATAATCCATTCCCTTCTTCCCCTGCCCCAGCTGCTTGTGCTCAGGCATTTCTGTCCCCTTGAACAGCCAAACATTCACACTGGGCCACATCCTCCACTTGCTGCCACGCAGCCCTCTGTGAGACACGGTTACATACGGAGTGTTCTGTCCACAGTTCTGCTCTGAACCCTTACAAACATTGTTAAACCTAAGCAAAGGGAGGAGTATCCCCTCTGTGCACCAAACACGTCCTAATGGTTCTGGGAACACACTGTTAGACATGGTCCCTCTCTAGGCAGCCCTCTAAATGGTTATATGAAAATACTCTCATGTTTTACTTCTGAGAAGAAGTAAAGTTGACCAGAATTTTTCCTTGTAAAAGGTTCTTTACTTCCCTAAAACGTCTATTTAAGTATTTTCCATATCTAATTAGGTACATCTACAAAAACTTGATGAGCAAGTATGTGTTCAAAAAGAAGTAGAGCAAATATGTATTCAAAAAGAAGTAAAGCAAATTCTACTTCGTAAGAAGGACCAGCAATCAAGAATACACAAAATGTGATGGCTGTGACATTGTGATCATCTGGAAATGCCACTTCAGATCTTGCAAAGCATGGCCAGTGTTTTACCAGAGGAGAACCACAGTACTTGAAATCATTTGTATCAACTAAAATGAGGACAAAAGTGTGAAGAGAAATTTTAAGTGAAAAGTCACCTTAGGCAGTGAAGCTTCAGGCTTCTTTTTGGCTGAACGAGAACCGAAATGGTCAGAGGAGCCCAGGCATGACTGGGAGCTGGAGCAGCACGCTGCGGACAGGCAGGATGGCCACTCTTCAAGCTCTGGCTCTGCTACCACAGTTTTCTTTCCCAGTGACACAAACAATCGCACGCCCCTTCCCTTTACAAGCCTCCATTCCACAGACCCAGCCATCGAACCACTTTTATAGAGACACGCGCTGCTCTTCTTTCTCTTACATCACGCTTTCATACAGTTTCCGAGCTCCCAGTTCAGCAAGCCCGGAGAGAGAGTCAAATACCCACGAGCCCCACGCAAAAACACCCGCGGCATGTTTGCACGACCAGCTTCGAGCTCGGCAGCACTCCGGCGAGCAGGAAGGGACGTCGTCGCGACCTCGAAGAGGCGCTGCCGGGCGGCAGAGCCCTTCCGCGGGAGGCTCCGCGGAGCTCGGGCAGAGGCTGCCCGGCTCCCTCGCCGCTCAGCCCTGCGAGGAGCTCGGGGAGCAGCCCCGAAAGCGCCCCCCTCCCGGCTCCCCGCGGAGCGTCACTCACCGGAGAGAACGGGCTCGCGGCAGCAGCTCAGCGCCAGCCCGGAGAAGGCCAGGACGGCGGCGAGGGCGGGAGGCTCCATAGGCAGCGGCCGCCGGGCCGCACCGCGCTCGCAGGCGGCAGCCCCGGCTCTCCGGGGGTGGCAGAACGGCCGGGAAGAGCGCAAAGTGCGGGAAGCGGAGGCCCTACAGCATGTGTCCTGTAAGTGCGCCCCGGCGAGGTGCCGAGTGGCAGATGAGGGATCCTATTACCAGCCATGTGACAGGAAAGGATAGAGACCGACATCCCAACCTGCTGCAGCGCGGGACCGCAGAACTGCCGCTTCCACTTCTGACACCGACAGGTCCGGGCTGGCGGCGTCCGCCCCGGGGCAGCGCTTTGGCCCCGCGGAGCCCTCCTCGCAGGCCGGGACGCCTCGCCACACACAAACACACACCCACAAATAAACACACAAACTCCTCTATCCCAGCAGCGACCCAAGTCTCGCTCTCGTCACTCCCCTCGTAGCCAGTGTCCCGCTGCGGCCGCGGAAGAGGTCGGGCAGCAGCCCGTCAGCCCCGTGGCCTAGCGCGGCCGGCCGCTGCCCCTGCCCCGCGCTCGCCCTCCGCCCGCCGGGTGCCCCTGGGGGTGTCAGAGCCGATGGGGGAGCGCAGGTGCAGCCCGGCTCTCCTGCCCGGTTAGCCGCTAAGGCACGGACGGACACGGCGCGGGGAGAGAACGCTGCAAACTTTCTGAGGGACGCGGGGCATGAGCGGCTCCGCGGGCGGCGAGGTGCCAGCGCCGCAGGCTGCGATTTGTGGCGTCGTTCTGATAGTGAAATGTCACCTCCCGCCCGACAGAAGTGACCGGGCGGTGCAGCCACGCCGAGCGAGCGCTGGCAGAAAAGAACGCGGGCGCTGAACCCCCCGTAGGCCGCTTCCTGAGGCGGGCGGAGCTGCGGCCGCTGCCCCGGCCCCGGGTCGCAGGGAAAGGCACAGAGACGGGCACAGAGACAGAGACAGGCACAGAAACAGGCACAGAGACGGGCACACAGACGGGCACACAGCCCCCACCACGCCCAGAGACCCGAGAGATTCGCGGGCGGGCACGGACGCGGGGACCTGAGGGGACACCCACGCCCACAACGCAACAAACACAAACACAGCAGCCAACAGGCTCCGGAACCGAAAGAGAAGCAGCAGCGTTGCTTTCTGAGAGTGCAGAAAGATAAGGTTTGTCGTTTGTTTTGGTTTGTTTTTTTGTTTTTTGTTTTTTTTTTAATCTATCTGAAGACACCAAAGTGTCAAGATGCTGATGTGAAGCTATTGTCTAAACTTCTCCAAAGTCTTATTACCTGGCCTGTGAGACCTTTTAGCAATGGCAGTACAGCTTTGCTAAGCAACAGCAAACAGAAAAAAAAAAAAAAAGACACAAACCCACGCTAACAGCAAAAAACAGAGAGAAAGTTGCTGTGTCGAGAACAGAAAGAGGACAAAGGTCCTTGTAGCCCCTTTATACCATTGCTGTGTAATCAAATAGCAACCCATACAGAGAGAGAACAATTTGCTATTCTGAAAGGGGAAGAAACCAAATACAGTTTGTAGGCCTTAACTATTGTATCAGTACACAGTATAAACACATCTCACTTTTAGCATACAGAAACCTCCCATCATATAAAGCTGTAAGGTTGATTTTGAGGGGGAAACTATGCTTACATTTGGCATTTGTGACACATATAAAAAGGGCTCCATATAGTAGCATGGCTTTACACAGAAATTTTAATATCGCAGTATAATATGCCACATTCTTATTTCTTTGAGCTGAATTCGTAGTGAATGCAGCATCTTTAAGCTGATGAAATACTGGAAAACAATAGCGGTGTTCTGTTAGTTTGGTTGTGTGTTTTTTTTTTTTTTTAGTGATAAATTCAGAAGCGTTTAGTTCTTCCTCACACATAGAGTCTTCTTTCCAAGGACTGTAACCCCATTGTGTTTCCATTCACTCAATTTCGATGCAGTTTTATTATCAGGCATTTTCTTCCTTGTGGACACTGGAACAGAGAAGGCTTAAAACTTTGTAACAGCTGATAACAAAGTTCAGAAAATCAACCATATCTCCATTTCAATCTGCCAGTATTTCCAGGCAGAACCATTTTCATTCACTATGCTGCCTTCTTTCCCCACCAGTCAGTTGCACACATAGTTGATAAGTGTGTATAGATCCTTTGCACTTTGTTTTTTACCTGTAGCACACTGGCTGTTTGTTGCCAGTGGTCGTTATTAAATCATTTTTAAAAAGGTCATAACAGTTTCTATTTCTTTTGGAGGTTCATTTGTGTTTTCAGTTCAGTTAAGGCTTACCTCTTTTTTCTGCATAAATAAGCCAGACGTGCCAGGACTGCAAGACCAACTACTCCAAATACACTGCCAATAACAATTACTTGTTTGATAGCTGAAAAACAGAGACCAACCACAAAAAAAAAAAAAATCCAAACATGAAGACTTTGATATACATTTCTTCATATCTCTTTGAATGCAGTCACGTGACAATTTTCGAAATTGTACTTATAGTGTTAATTTTTCTGTTCTCTTTATTTGTGGAACAAACTGCCTCCCTTGGCAGGGGGGTTGGACTAAATGATGTCCAGGGGTCCCTTCCAATCCTTTCAGATTCTCTGAAACTGGTAAAAATTAGGAACTCACAGAATTCTCATATTTGACTATTAGAACAGGTGTCTGCAAAAGCTTTGTAACACAAAGGGTGGCTAGTGGTTAATATGTAGTCAACATTGTGAATGTGCAATATTGATGTAGAACTGTCAATCCCAACAACTGAATTTTTTTTTCAATCCTAGTTCCATACTGTTTGATTACTTTAAAAATTACCCCTATTTTGGCATTTAATTTTGAAACTTCCTTTGCTGCTTAATAATCTCCATATAAGAGAGAAGTGACTGTTCTGATGTGGGTACACTGACTGCATCAAAGAGTTTGAACACACTAAAACACAAAAAGTGTCAACTTGATTCTGTGAGTGCCTTATAAGGACACCTGAAAGAGAGAAAGAAACCAGATAGGAAACAAATTTTGAATAAAAATTCTCATTTGGTTTTCTTATTCTACTAAACAGTTGCACATTACCATGACACCTGAGAATATTCATATAAGTTAGGAGATGCAGCATGTGGAGTGAACTGTCTGGGAGAAACAATGGTTCCTGTATTTTGTATTTGGGTCTTAATACATCTGGGCTCATTTTTACCATCCCTTCCTTCCATTGCTTCCACCTGCAGTAAGAGCTGCCCAAACCACAGCCCAGCACACAGCGATGGCAGAGTGACATAACAGACACTTCTGTGATCCTACAACAGATTATTTGGCTGTTGATTTGATTTATAATGAAGTTTAAGGAAAGAAACTGTTTCACAAGCATTGATCTGTCATCCAGCAATTTCTGAATAAGGCCCAAGACTTAATGCTTGGCTTGCACATCCTTCACAGGGAGGTAGCAGTCTCTGCCAAGTGATGAGAACCCACCTTTCTGGGGGGGGGTTAAGTAGTTAGTCCAGCAGTGATTTGCCTTTATTGTGAAATCTTTGTGTTTGGAAAAAGCACAGAAGACTAATGAGATTTCTGACAGCTTTTCAAAATGAACTATATTTACACAGAGCCTGGGCCTGGAAAAAAAAAATCTACAAGTGAGTAGAGGAGGGAGAGGGGGGAAAGAGAAAATAATCCAAAAGACAAAACTAGATTACCCTTAATATCACCAAATTACTGTCTGTCTAAAAAAGACTGTATATACATATATTGCTAATATCTGATGATTTTTATCTGGATGTTACATCTGATTTTACTAGAATCTCCTTATTGCTTTTGCTGGATGGCTTCTTTGTTCGTTTTCTTTGTGATATTCTGTGAAGAGAGGTTGCTGTGGTACTGGCAAGAATTGCAGTGGGATTGTAATTAGAAGCATAGCAAAATAATTATTAGCAGAGGATTTCCATGGAAACTTTAGTCCAAGGAAGCAAAATTCAAAAACAACAATATCCAGGCCCAACAACATAATTTGTATTTGAAGTTTCAAAATATTGAAATGGATTTTGTAAAGTAACTGGCATTACATTTTCTTGTTTCCATCTCTTTTCTTATCCAATTTTCCTAGCTCCCATGCCTTTATTTTAACTGTTCTATCTTTTGAAAAATGGAAGCATATAGCAACTAAAAAACCTTGGTGAGTTGCAAGACAGAGCTTGAATCTGATGTGCCACAAAACTTCAGCAAGTGTCATGAACACAGCACTGTGAAGAAGTACACCTGTAAGCTTAGAATAACAGATCCCTGGGCCCTGTGCTCTTGACCAGCATGAAAAGAATAATTTGAGAAAGTGTGTGTTTAATAGTTCACTCTGAAAGCAAAAATGTGACTGCTGATCACAGTGGCTGTGTCAGTGGTCACCCATTCAGGCACCCAGAAATTGGGAAGGGCTGTCCATTAATTTTGTCAGCATTTTCCTGGTGTCAGGATGGTCTCTGTCACAGGACTTAATAAAATGGGTGTTGGTGAAACAGCAGCATGCTGCTGTGTGAAGAGGAAAACAATAAAGAAAACTGACCTCAGGAACAACAGATTTTGACAGCACAAGGACCTTTTCTGTACTGGAGAAGAGAAGGCTGGGGGGTTGGAGAGTAGAGAAAATAGCCACATAGAGAACTAACAGAAAACTGGCACTGGAATTCAACTGTATCTTGGACCAGAGGCAGAAATGTGTTTAGTGGAAAGCAAGTACTAGCTGTCCATGCTATAAAAATATCAGAAGTTTAGATATAAGTGAAAGAAACTTTGAACTGTATTGCCTCTCTTCTCTGTAGAGACCTGGGCCTGTCAATAAAATAGCCTTCTCACACAAACACTGGTATCTAGCAGAATACCTTATGGAAGAAGGAGAGACAAGGCTAGATATAAATGCCATTATTAGGGCATAGCAGTAAGAAAAAAACAATGGAGAAACTTGTATTTTATATTATGTCAATCAGTTGTTGGTATTGTCAGTATCCTGCTGTTATGGACAGCACTGCCATACTCCAACTTCCTGAGGCTAATAAAAACCATCATTTTTGGTTCATATTGCAAATTAACTAGAATCCTAAATATCAAACAGTAAGGGTGGGGAAGGTCTTTGTTGCAATCAGATTAAAAAAAATTCATTCCCACCTTGTTTTTCTTTGTTGTCTTTCAGGAAAACATTGGAAAACATTGTGGGCTTTGTTTGATTATCCACAAAGCTGTGTCACGTCTCCATCATTCTGAATGCAATCAATCACCGTGTATCTTCCAGCTCCTTCCCTCTGATCTCACAGGGCTGCCTTTCTGTCCCCCTTTTGCTAGTGTAAATGTCAGCATCTGTTTTGCTTATTGAGCCTGACTGGCTCTTATCCAGTATGTATGTGGCTGATGGCAGCAATGGAAAAATATTCTTAGCTTTCAGCTTGGCACGATGTTTTGCCACTGCCTTTTTAAGATCTGGCCTTTGCAAATTTATCTGCTGCCCAAACTCGCTGCAGTTCATCTTAAAAATATCACTAAATGTTCAGAACTCTGTTGGAAATGTACAAGCAATTGGTACAGGACAGCAGAGGCTGATTAAATGTGTCAGCATGACAGGAATTCATTGCTGATGTGAAGTGCACTTTCCACATTTCTTTGGAAGGGTCTTAGAATGGAGAATCTGTTAGTATCAATTATCTGATGAGTGCTTTTGGGAGCTATTAACTCAGCATTGAAAGTGCTTCAACATGCCATCTGGCCTTGCATCACCCTGGTGCTTTGAAATATTGCCATCTTGAGGACATTTGGAGTGTATGTGGTGAATGAATAAAAAGAAAATTTTGGGCCATTTTCTGTAAATCATAGAGACAGCCTAACTGCTACTAAGTCCAACAATCCCAGGCTAATTGATAATCTATTAGTAGTAACACAAGAGGGGTAATAAATTTATGTTATTTATACTAAATAATATTGTATCATTCACAATAGTTTTACTGCTATAGAATAATAGATTTATGTTTTGAGCTAAAAGAATCTTTGAGGAAAAAAGAGTGAAAGTGTTCAGCAAGTGTGGGCTGTGTCTGCTCTTGAATCACAGAACCTTGGAACAGCTGAGGTGGGATGGGACCTCTGGAGGTCATTTTGTCCAACTCCCCTGTTCAAGCAGAGTGAGTTGCCCAGAACCATGACCTGACAACTTTTGAATATCTCCAGGGAGGGGGACTCTGTAACTTGTCTGGGCAAGCTGTGCCAGTGCTCAATCATAATCACAGGAAAAAAGGGTTTTCTGATGTTCAGAGGAAAGCTCCTGGGTTTCAGAGCATGTAGAGGCCACTCTGCTCTTGTCCCTGGGCATCACTGAAAAAAGCCTGGCTCCATCCTCTTTTAATCCACCCTTCAGGTACCTGTACCCATTGATAAAAACTTTTAAACCTCCACCAAAATGCACAAAACCACCACAAGTCATCTGTTATTTAGATTTGAATAATAGTCTTTCTAGAAATTCAGACATCTCGTGTCCAATGTTTTCCCAAGTGAGAGAAGTTGCTTTTGTCAAGGGCCATTATGGTATACTGAGATTTCCTTGTCCTTGATAATGATTTTTTAGTGACAATATGTGATAATTTCTAAAAGGCAACAGACCTGTTTCTGGCCTGCAGTGGGTTGTATCTCCTGACCAGGTTCCTGACGCTTGGCAAGTTCTTTGCTGTGACCCAGTGAGTTCATAGCCTGGATTGCAGGTGAAATTGATGGTTGAGCCCAGCAGGTAGTTAGTTCCATTCTTGCTTCCATTGGTTGGAGGATCCAGCCAGCCACAAGAGATCACTAATAAAAGAGACATATCTGGTTAGAGTATTTAGGATTTGGACCAGCAAATCTCCATTACAATGATTCAGATGATATTTTAGTGGCAACTCATGGAAAAGCAAAGATTTTTAAGCTATCTGAAGGAAAATACTTCCTGCTACTTTTAAAAATTATTTTTAAGTTCAAGGAAAACAGGTTAATGCATATAAAAGGAAGATATAGTTCTATGCTGTGCTGTTGTAGTAGATCAAATGGAAAGAAATTTATTTTGAGTTTGCCTAAGTGTTCTATCAGTACAGAGTTTTCCTGGTACAAGGATGATTCCCCACTATTAGAGTATTTATAGGTGCATGAACCTACAGTTAAGCAAAGCCTCCTCAAACAGTGTTAACTCTTTAGCTGCCCTGTAGAAATAACTGTAGTGATGCTCCCTCTGGGCCGTTCACCTAAGAGTTGGACTTGATGATCCCAGTGGGTCCCTTCCAACTCAGAATATCCCGTGAGCCTGTAATGATGTTGTATCATTACAGGAATGATACAACATGGAATGTTGTATCACCTGGCTTTAGATGTTGTACCAGCAGTCTGTGATTCTGATGGGAAAGTCTTGTGGAATTTCCCATTTGAAGGCTTCTTGTTGTCAGGACATCGAATCTGCAGAATGGGTCAGAGTCACAGAGTGAGACCATCTCTTCTACCAGGGGATCAGCAGGGTCTTCATAAGGGGAGAACACGGGCAGAAAGGAAGCATTGTGCTTTTCCCCATAAAAGAAACTGTTCAGTAAGAACTCTGTGTCATAAGTAAAGAGAGAAGTTCCATTTTCAATAGCCCCTTGGGAGACAAAGAAAGAGACAGTCATGTGTAACATTGCCAACATATACCACCTTCTGCTACTAAACCAAATGTTTATTTACAGAAATGTAGCCAGAGCTGGAAGAGATATAGGAAGTCCTACAGCATCCTTCCAGCTCAAGATTATTTTCCTTTTCATATGCAACATCTTAACTTAGCACCAAAGTTGGTGTTCATTTAACCTGCTGTTTGACCATTTTCTTAAAATTAGAACCAAATAATTGTGTAGCTATGATTTTCTATAAACATGGTTTTATATGAAAACAGACAGAGCTACCTAAAACACCCATTTCAAGTAAAACAGATCCTGAGACTGTGTCCCTAAATTCATCATGTCTACCATGCTCCTGCTCTTTGTTTTCATTCTGTTATATCAGAAACTTCCTGAGGCTGAAGCAGTGAAGCTTTTCAGTATGATCTGAACCCTGGAGTATGGTTACACTCAATGCTGCTCAATACAGAGATCATTTGGTAGCCAGAGGGTATTTTGCATTATGTTTCTGGTCCATCTCCTAACCTGATGTCAGAAGGAATGCTGACCAATCCAATGCTGCAGATAAGATAGAGCAGCCCAATCACTCATTAAATGATAAGGGCCATTCATCTACACACATCCCCCCACACTCCCTACTATAAAGGGACAATTACTAAATTGTGATTTAATCAATGATTTTTTTAAATGGTCAGCATGGTACATGATGAAAGCATAGCTAATATTCTGGGAAAAGATAGCTGCTGGCCCTGACTTTTGCTGTACTTCTGTAACACTGTAGTCTGCTGATGCTGTGTTCATCTGACCACAATAGATGGTATTCTGCAAGTGTAACCTGTGAAATACGAGGTCTGACTCTTGGTGGAACAAAGTGCTGAACACTCCCCACTTGGGTAGAGAAGGGCACATTTCTCTTGCTCCCTTCTCTTCCCCCCAGTACTGGTTCCTTGGCACAGACTTAATTTCCTAGTCCTTAAATCACGAGCTGTTTCGAATTTGTAAAGAAAATGAAATAATACACCAGAGGAATGACTTACAGTTAGCTCCATACTCAAACACCTGCTGGGGACTTGCATGAATTGACATGGTGGTTTTATTCTTGAAGGTGTAGTCATCCTCTGGATTACCATTCATTACCCCAAAGAGACCCCGTGTGTGATTCATAAACTTCTCCGGAAGCAGAATTGTCAGGGTCAGAAATCCTCCACTTCCCTTTATTTCCACTCCAGACCCAGAAGAGAACATCACTGTGATGTTCTGATCAGGTGTAGAATAGAGAAAGAGACCTATAGCAATGAGAGGAAGAGGACAAAACAGATAATTATTCATAGTGAAACATTTGTTGTATTTTAGCATCAGTTAAAATCATCATCAGTTTTAACCACTTCTCATAAAGCTTCTCCTGCCTTCCACTCTGAGCTGCACTCTGAGAAGCACCTCAAGGGAAGCCACACCTTCACACCACGATTGTGATAAGATGGCTACTACAGAGTGGTAGCAAAGGTCCACTGTTGATATAAGATGTCTCCTGCCACTCTCCCAGACCAGAAGCTGAAAGATATGAGATGACTACATCAGAGAGTGGCTGTGAGCTGGAAGCACCACTCTCAGTGGTCACAGTTTTCCTCTCCTTCTCCTTTGTCTTGTCAACACCTCCCTAACATGGCTTCTTCCCCAGGCCCCACCAATGTCCCTTGCAATTTTTTTCCTCCCTGTATCTCTCTGCTTCTGCAGCTCCTTGTTAATGTAGGCCTCCACCTGCTTTTCAGCCATTTGAGGAATACTAATTGCTAGCCACAGAAATCTTCCTCTGCTGAATAGGGGGATTACTGTTAAAATTCAAGTGATGCATGATGAGGATTTGTCAAATTATCATAAAGACTAATCAAATTATCACAGCCCTGTTGGACAAGAAGTCAACTTTTAACAGTCTTTTTTGCAGAAGAATAGAGGAATAATATCTGACCTATTGAGAGTGCTCCCAATAGGTAAATGTGAAATTCAGTTATATTTTAGTATATATTATGGTTGTATTTCACTGTATTTCATTTTATTTGGTAGGCTTCATTGCATTAGATGCAATAAGCTCAAAGCAGAATGTAGAGCACAGTTTTTCGTTCCATTCATTGTCCACAGGATGAGAAGGAAAACCATTGCTTACAAACCTGTGAAAGAGGACATAGAAGACAGGGACATTGAAGCCACCTGTTAAAACACTTCACAAAAGGATGCTGAGAACAGAATTGGAATGCATGCATCTAAAAATATTTTTAACTATATATTAGAATATAATTGCTTACAAGGCTGCTAAGTGTAACTAACCTTTCAAGTCCATCCAACTTTGTTCAGAGAAGTTGAGAACCCTCTGGTTCAAAAGGACCTCCAGTTTCAGATCCTCAGAGAGGCGTACTTCAATCACATCAGTGTTGTTCTCCTGCATGGCCACTGCAGACAGGCCGGTCCCCCGAGCCCCCGTTCCTTCCAAATAAAAAAACCAACAATGCTATCAAAATGCATCAGCTGGCAGCTGTGCCTACTGACTGACACAGAACTGGCCTTATGTTTCCTTATTGATGAGAATGGGCGTGGGGAGAAAGAAGACATTTTTTTGAGCCCTTAAACACAGCAGAAAACCTTACACTTCCATCACTCACCCCCAATAAAACTAGCAATTAAACTATGATTGGGAAGTTCTTCCTGAAGATGTTGTCTGCTTTCTGATTATCTTCAGAATGGTGACTGTTCACAAAAGGCCAAAAATGAAGACTAGAACCAATAGGAGGATTGCTGCAAAGAGCAAAACAAGCAAGCTCAGAAGCTGGTTTTTGTTATCACTGCTTCCTCTCTTACCAACTTACCATTGAGAAAATGTGCCTGCTGTGTCCTCCCTTGCACTCTTAGGGATGTGAGATCAGATTCTACCAAGGTGTATTCTCCTAGGCCATTGAAGGTGAAGTTCAGACCATCAAATGTGAGGAAATGAGGATCCCCAAAAGCAGATGCTATTTTTAAAAGGAAAAAAGAGAATTCAGGATAAGCAAAAATCACAGCCTATTACTCCTCTAGTTCATGAGAAAGGAAAGAGGCTAGAAGCCTGCACCAGCTACAATATGTATGGAGATTTGGACAGGATAAATACTGGGCTGTTTCCTTATCTTTGCATCCATATCCTTCACACCCTTACCCCTTTTGCATTTCCAACTTCCATGTAAATCACTCCAAATTCCTTCTAATTTATCTTCTTTTGTGTGCTTTAATCAAATACAATGCACCTTGCCATCGAACTCTGTAAAGTTGTATTTTCACAAATTCATATTAAACTCTGCTTCTGCCAATACTTTTGACGAGGTTTCTTTAAGCAGCCAAAACCCTCACTGGCATGACCCCCAGCCACCTAATGCAATGGCCTCTAGAGTTTTCTCCTTTTTTTTCCTGATGCAAACTGCTGCCTCTTTGCACTTCTTTATGGGAAGCCAAGTCCTGCTGGACACCTCAGCACCTCATGTGGCAGCAACAGAGATATGGCAAGGCTTGAAGACTGAGTTAAAAGCAAGCAGGAGAAAACCAGACACACTGTAAACTGTAAAACTTTCTTATTTGATATGAATATCTCTCATCATTATAGCTTTTTCTAGCTACTTTTTAGCTGTCATTAACCATCTCTAGCCACTTTTTTTTCCTGAAAAAGTGCACACTGATGATATAAAGTCGTGGGGATTGACGACTGTGCTTTGGCTATTTAGCTTCTAGAGGTGAATGAGATGCTCAACAGCAGAAAATCTTGCAGCACAACTAAAAAACATACACTGATTTTGTAACTGATAGAAGTGTGATAGAGTAATAGAAACCTTCCATGGAATTTTTCCACAGGACATTGTAGCCTCTCCATTGTCAACACATATATGCACATGTACAAATATTCTAAAAGTCAACACTGCATCAAAAACCAATGCTCCGTAAGGAAATTCTGAAGCCCTTACCAGCTCGGGGCGGGCGGTACGTCCTGCAGTCACTAGAGGGCCGCCTTTTCATGTAAAAGTCACAATTATCAGACCACAGGCAGCAGTAGTAGAAGCTGATAACATCATAAAGCCAGTGGGAAAAGCCAGGTATCCGGGGAGGCTTCAGGAACGGTGGTGAACCCCAGTCATGTCCTCGATCGGGCGTGCTGCCCCCGGTGGAGTCGTGCGTGAGGATCTGGGTTCCCGAGGAGTCGTAGCAGCACTGCTGTCCTGCCCCGTACCGGGGACTGATGGAGAAAAGCAGCAACAAAGTCGTCATTTAGCTCTGTGAGGTCCATTTCTATTTAGGTGTTACTTATGTTACTTACTGCCTTTTTATGGATATAGCTAAATATTTTGGTTGCCAAGCTTTATCTGATGTCCAGTTAGACTTCACCCCTGACTTCTGTGATGCTGCTGTCTCTGAGGTGAACGGAGTAATCAAAAAAGGCAGTTTAAAATTTTTTCTTTACCTGGCTTGAATGGCTCTTACACAATGCACAGCACCAGGATGATAAGTACACACACTCCCCTTTTCAATGTCACAGCCATAATCTGTCTGAAAAAGATCAATGTTCACACTTAATGGGGTTCTTTCATCATTGTCCTTTCTATTCTTACGTTCTGTCCCCACCCTTTGTATCTGACATGTGTAAAGTTGACAGGAACTGGTTGAGGTTCTGTGTTGAATAGCGTGGAATGATAGGAAAAACGGTGAATTTAATATTGAAGTGTCTGGAGCAACATGTCTAACCTGAGCATTTTGCAGTCTGTTACAAGAGACCTTGAAGAACAAATGCAGCTAGATGGGGATTCAACTACAAGTGTACAACAAACACAGACACAACAGAGGAAATGTTTGTCCTATGTTCCTAGACAGAGGCAGTAGATCTACTTTTTTTCTTCACAAGCTTTTAACTGTACACATCATGTTTGGAGCTTCATAACCAGAATAGTAACAAGGTTTACCTAAGTTTTTTTGTTTTGTTGGTTTGGATTTGGTGGGTTCTTTTGTTTTGGTTTGGGTTTTGTTTTTTTTTTTTTTTTTTAATATGCATAAACAAGCTGCCACCATTTGGTATCATAAATAGAGGAAGTCACTCTCATCTGGTCCTCAGATCAACAGTGTAAGTGAAAGTGTAGACTAAATGGCCATTGATTTCTTCACATTTGTCAGTTCCTTGATAACAGTGAAGCTGTGAAAGAGGAAGGAAGCAGGATAAAGGGAATAATGGATTACAGCTCTGGGCTTGAGCTCTGAAATACAAAGCAGAAGGGCATGCAGCAAAGTATGATTTACTAGGCAGAAATGTGGCCTGTTTGTTACAGAATGGGATATCATCTATAAGCACAGACTGTTTTCTTGTAAGATCTCAAAGAAGTCATCCCTGCTCCCAGCTCCACAGAGCTCACTGTCCTCTCTGAGTGTTTTCAGTCTACCTTTGGAACTACTGTCTTAATTTCCTGCTTGAATGCAATTTCCATCTCCTACCCTATAGGCACTTATACTACCTGGATAAGCTCTATTTACCTCTGCCATTTGATATGCTACTTGTGCAAATCTAAATATAACTTAATGTCCTTGTAATGAGGTTTAGAGAGGGAACACGTGTGTATGTGGAGTTTGGCACTCCTTAAGCTTCTACTTGGAATTGTAGTAAGCCACAGGGATCAATTAATAACTTACATGGAACCTGCCAGTGTCAGCTCTTGCCTGTGCCAAAGTGCAAGGGCAGTCTATAACTTCTTCCAAGAAGTTTGGAAGCAACTCTTCCTTTCTGTCCCATTCTATACATTTTGCAGTTGCCCATGCATCTGGGTCATTTCTGAAGTCATACTCAAGGTGCCAAGCCAATGCATGCTCTGAGCTCCAGATTGATACAACATTGCTGGGAAAAAAAAAAAAGAAACAAAAAAATAGATCTGATAGCTGAACAAGCACCATTTTGACAGTAACACTGTGACTTAATTGCTGATTATAACTAAGAAGCACCTTTTGATTTGAAAGTTATTTCATTGCAAAGCCCACTGCTTTCTTTTTCCCTCAAAAAGTTACGGCAAAACTAAATTTTCCAAATTCAGGAGGTGATTGCAGCAAGTATGCAATAATCAGAATACCTTTTAGTAATCATGATCCTGGCTTACATGGATCCTTCTAGAAGCAGGTTTTCTATTCACACCTTTTGACATTGGAGTTTCATTTAGGCCAAAATGAAGAATATCTGGATTCTTAAACAAAACATAACACTGCACCCCAGTACTATCAGGGCTAATGGCAACAAGGGGACAAACCATTCAGAACCCTTGAAATGTTCCAAAGCCACTCTGGTTTTCCCCCATGAAAAAATATCATATACAAAGTTCCATAAAAAACCTTCTAGAAGGAGAAAAGATTACCCTTCTCTGGGTAGCAACTCCTAAATGCTAAAAAAGGTTCTGACATCTTAGCAATATGTTGTAACACTGAAGAGGTGGCATTTATTCAGAGAGTCTACAGCATCTACATCAAAAACTGCACCCATGGAAGAATTATAAAGGAATATCTGTGGAGCACCTAGGTAGTTCACTAAAAATTATGTAGAAATATGCATTGAAATGAAGGGAAATGAACATAAAACTTGTAGGAATGCAAAAGCTTTCATACCTACAAAAAATAGAAAAAATAATTAAATACAGAGGAAGGCCTGTGGCTGCAGTGGCAGAAGCTCCACGAAACAATCAGCAAATCCTGATCTGCTGAGAGTACTGGGTTTGGCTGGGGTAATTTTCTTCATAGCAGCCCATACCATGGGCATGTTTGAGATCTGTGACTAAAACAGTACTGATAACACACCAGTGGTTCAGCTGCTGCCCAGCAGTGCTGGCAGGGTGTCAAGGTCTTCTCTGGTTCTCGTGCTGGCCCCCAGGGGAGAAGGACACAGCCATGGCAGCCACCCCAAACTGACCAAAGGGATATTTTAATGAATGTTGTGATGCACTTGCCTCTGCCCATCAAAATAGTCACTGGGTATAATCCTCAAAGCTCCAAAGTCCCATGTATTGTAATTTCCTATAGCAGGTACAGGAATGAAAGAAAATTCCCCTGTATTGGAGATTTTTCTTGCCAAAGTATAAAGATATTTCCATTCAGCCTTCCAGTTTTCGGAGTAACTGTCACCTGTCAGACAGAGGAAGAAAACGGTTTGGGATGCTGGAAAAGAACAATTGCCACAGGATTGAAATTAGATGTCTACACCCATATGTAAATGCTGAGGAAAAGCTGACATTGTGAATTCTTTATATTTGCAGGTCTCTTCTTCAGGCCTCAGTGAAAGCGATCACAGGCTGTGCAGAGCTCTGCACATAAGTTATGTGTGTGATAAATGCTTGTGCACAGGTGGGAAGAGGCTCACTTACCTGTTTCCTGGTATCCCCAGACTTCTATGTTGACGTGGGTTGCTGCAAGTGTCTGGTGTGTCCAGGTAAGAGATAAGTTTCCACCAGTGTTGGGGGTGCCATAGTATTGCCATTTTGTTGCGTTTACCAAGGTGCATTTCTCTTCATCTGAAACTTTGCTGTGATGCACTGCATTGCAGAGGAGGAAACCAGGGCTAGTGACATTTTTGCTTTGCATAGTCCTGAAAAAGTTCTACTATATTATTTAAGATTTAGCAGTATTTCCCCTGGGTATGTTTTACACAGCACAGGATGCATGACATCAAAAGATTAAGCTGAAGCTGAGAGATTGCAACCCTTACTAACGTCTGCAGTCCTTAGATTGCAACACCACAATGCAGTTACTTGAAGAGGGGACAAAGGGGGATAGAAGTATGGACAAAGTGGGAATTGTTTTGGTCAATCTCATTTTTAAGCAGGACTTTTTATTTCATGCTGCTGCTGCTACTCAATTGCTGTGGAAGGTCATCTCTCAAAAGATGAATTAACATGAGGCCAGCAAGACTTACTTTTCTGAGGCCTGTTAAGGAAGAAAACTGATCTAAAGGGAAGGGCTTATACAATCTTGCATCCATGGAGGAAGAATATAGGAAGAAGAGGAGTGCTGTAGATTCAAGTAAGTAACCTGATAACCAAGTTCCAGAGTAGGGAAAGGTCAACTCATTATCTGTAGAAACTTCAAAAGGGATGAAACCAGTCTCATAAAGCAACGGGGAGATGCAGTGGGCTTTTCCATCCTTGTCAACATAGCCACGGGTTATGATTTGCTGCTTGAACCTGTAGATGTTGAAAACACTTTTCAGTGTCACCACAGAGAGAAGGAAAATTCTGAATGTGTTTCATCAAACAACCTGGTGTCATGAGTGGATCATTTCATGTCTGGGGCTGTTTTGCTTGCAGCAGGGAATATAAGCTGGAAAAATCTGTGCTTATTACATCAGTGTGGATTCTGCTGTGAACTGCACAAATGTACAGGAATCCACTAACCTTCAATTTACTATTTAATTTACTGGGGGAGGGAGACATGATAAATTAGCAACAAAGGGACAGCAGGAAGAGGAAGATAATGTTACAGCATTAGTAAGATTACAGGTTGTCTAACCAGTTATTGCATCTCTGATTTGTTTTGGTGGGTTTTTTTTCCTGGTAAATCCTATGAAGGCAACAAAAGTAATTTCATGCTGTTCTAGAATTTCGATTGTAAAGGTTAACTCAGAACTCTTTGCTTGTTATTTAACCATTTGATTCCAGCTGGGGCTCTTGCCCAGTGTCCTAGGGTATAACTCCACCTGTGACTCCTCAAGACTGATATGTAGAGACTGCATATCTACTCCAAGTATCAGAGGGAGCTGGGGTCCACCAGGAGCTGGGACCTTTGCTCGTCTGCACTGAAATTTGCCTTGGCTATAATAATGTAACTGTGCAGGTAATTCAAAGTACACAGTTGTGTTCTACAGNTTCCCGAGACCATCATGGTCATTAACAAAACTGCAGGGGTGTTTCTCCAAAACAGCCCTGGGTGAACAACTGGGTGAATAACTGTGCATCAGACTTTCTGATACTTCCTCCATGCTCCTCTTTAGTTAATAAACTGTCTTGATGTCGACCTGTGAATTTTTTCTCACTTTTGATCAAGTTTCTCCCCATTTTTTCACATGAAATGGAGCCTGAGTCTCAGTTTTAAATGCCAAAGGAGACAACAGCTTATAAGTTAGCTGCTATTATTATTATTATTATTATTAT